>BQNB010006440.1:27463-97495 GCA_026074375.1 Tanacetum coccineum | reverse complement strand
GTAGTCACCTTAAAACCTACACCTCTTCATCAAGACCAATTCCGGAAGAAATATCTGAATCTTTTCTCTGAACACGTACCTTCTTCAGGTGTTGCAACCTGAGCCTTGAGGATAAGGCTCTTCTAACCGAAGGAGACTGTAACATTTCCGTATGTTCAGGTCATTTTATGACGTCATTTATTTCGTCATTATTTCACCATTTATTTTAGTTTCGTACGCGTTTACTTATAATTCTTATTATATAATTAAGTCGCGTAAGCTAATTTTTTTTTATTTAACGAATAAAACAAGAGAAATATGATTTTTATGCACTATTTCCTTACGTGTATAGTGTTGGTTCAGTTTTTATAAAAAAAATTACGAAACATTTTAGAATCATTTATATGAGTTTTAAATTTATAAATATTATTTTACAAGACGGTTGACATACTTATACGATAACATCATACGAACGATAAAAAAAACATTATTTATTTTCATTTCGAAAGTAATAATTAATTTTTTGTATTTTATTTTTATTGGTTACGTAAAGTATTTACGTTTCGCGATAAAATTTATTTAGGCATTCCCGGAACCACCAAAATAAATTTACGCTTCAACAAATAACCATTTTTATTTCTAATGATCAAAGTTTTATAAAACTTTACCCATGGTTGCAATGTATGTCGTCCCATATATAAAGAAGTAAACAAGACTTGTACAATTTGCAAGTATACATTCTAAATAAAACTACAACTTATAACTTTCAACAAAACAAGTAATACTTCCATTTCTTTTATTCACCAAGATAATATCTAGCTAATAAACATCTCTCTTAATTCCATGGGATAACCTACATCTTGGGAAACATAGAAACAGAAGAATTAATTAGCTAGCAATGTACATCCATAGTTAGTGAAGACTTGACCAAAATTCTTCCCTAAAACCCCCATTCTTGTCTTAAGACTTGCAAGTATTCTTTGACTAGTCTTGGTGTATAATGCTATTGATGATTTGGTGCTTCCCTCTCATTCTGAGCCGACTAAGTGGGTTAAGTTAATTCCTATTAAGATTAATGTTTTTATGTGGCGAGCTCGTCGGGGGTGTTTGCCTACTAGATACAATCTGGTCCAAAAAGGTGTTATTTTGGAGTCCCTGTAACATTTCATATTTTCAGGTCATTTTATGACGTCATTCATTTCGTCATTATTTCACTATTTATTTTTTTTAGTCTCGCGCACGTTTACTTTTAAATTCTCATCACATAATTAAAACGCGTAAGCTAAAAATTTTCATTTAACGAATAAAACAAGAGAAATATGATTTTTATACACTATTTCCTGACATGAATAGTGTTGGTTCGTTTTTAATAAAACTTTTGGCGAAACATTTTTTTAGAATCATTTATATAATATTTATATGAGTTTTAAATTTATAAATATTATTTTACGAGACGATTGACCCACTTAAACGATAACATTTTACCAACGATAAAAACATTTTTTTTCTTTCTTTTCGAAAGTAATAATTGACTTTTTATATGTTATTTTTATTGGTTACGTAACACGTTTACGTTCGCAATTTAAAATACATTTAGACATACCCGAAAGCACCAATACCTAGCTATGCATATTATACATCAAGTATTCTTTCATAAAATATTAAGAAACAAGATATTACTTCTTTTTTTTCCCTCCTCTAAATCGGCAATCACTAGACCAAGAGACCAAACAATTTTTTTTCCAAGACTTTCTATCATTTAGGTCTTAAAGCTAGTCCTTCCAACATGTTTCCATGTTTTCTTCTTATTGTCCTGAACTTGGACTTTCTAATAGTTCATTTGACCATTACATGCATTTATAAGGAAAACTAACTAGTTATCATTCATACATTTCCATTTCACTAGCAAGAAAAAAAAACAAAACCATTCATTTGTTTCTCTCCTCTACCCCACGTCCCAACTCAAAGACATAAAACAATCCATAACTTTTTTTCTTTTTTTTTCTAAATACTTTTTGATTTGCTGAATCACTACTTGGATTTCAGAAATAACACTTTGGAATATCGAAACGCTTCTTTTTTCATATGAATTATACTTAAATTATTTCATCATGCTTTTACTTAAACTATGAATTCACAACTTATGTTGAGTTTAGCATGTATTTTCTTAGATTATCATTTTGCTTGTGGAGCATTGGGAGCATTCGGAGTCCCGCTGCGATATAGTTTGATACGCTTAATAATTTGTAAGTACCATTAAATAAACATTTTGACACTGTTTTCTAATACAATACAAGTTGAGACCTGTGTAAACTCTGACATTTTTGACTAATTGAATGTCGACTTTTTTTAAAATGTCTCTTTTGGAAGGTGTTTTCTTGACTTTGTTTTGTGCCATGAAGTAGCACCCCAATGTTACTATTCGTTTGCGTTACCGATTTTGGGGGTGTTACAGATTGTATCAGAGTCAGGTCGTAGAGATCTAGTGTTTTCAAAACCGAGATATGACAATGTTTTTCAAAACTATCGGTCTCTCCTTGTTTTATCCGATATTCAGCGTGCGCTTTGCTACAGGTTAACGTATATGCTCTTTTTGCATCCCTACTACAATTACATGGATAAAGAGTATTTAAATATAGACTCTGATTTCTTCTTTACCTCTATATATGACGTCTTACTATTTACCTTATATCGGTCTGTTATATAAATATTGATCACTCTGATTTTTCGCGTACTTCCTGATTTCTCATTTACTCCCTTGGGCGTCAATACTGGTATTATATAAGGATACCTATACTTATGGGTTAATTTCTTCTTGATCTCTTACGATTAACTTCAACCATTTACGACGACTTTACTTTATTCTTTGATGATCATCGAATTTGGCTAGTTTGTAATTTTCCACTGTTATTTTACATTCGACTCCGAGTTGGAACACTCTTCTTATGCTTTTGAATCGCATATTTTGTTTAGTAATCCTTCGTTTTGAAGTCTTCCAGTTGATTGGAGTACGACAATTAACTTGTCACCTCATACGTGTCACCTTGGAGCACCTACCCTTAGAACATGACTCTTTATGTTTATTTTGTTGATTGAATAATTCTTTACGTTCTTTTTCTTTGACTGCTTCTGCGTTCGTTTGGATATTCTTTATACTTGTTGTGACCTATCGCTTTACAAACAATCCCGATGTCAACCCATAAATTCATTTGTTCTGTACCATTTTTGTTTGTCACCTTAATGAGTACTTCACGTTCACTTGATTGACTATTTCATTACGTTATAAAAATTTTTTGATGCCATATATACACCCACTATATTGACGAAATGAGATTTCATCGTTGGCCCTCAAAGATACATAGGCCTAATCACTATGTTCTATTTGGTTGCATAGACTGATATACCTTGCATTCAGGAAGAACCATGTCATGTGAGAGTGTCACTTAAAACCTTACACCTCTTCATCAAGACCAATTCGGAGAAATATCCGATCTTTCTTTGAACATGTACTTCTTCAGGTAGTTGCAACTGAGCCTTGCAGGACAAGGCTCTTCTAACAAAGGAGACTGGTAACATTTTCCGTTATTTTCAGTCATTTTATGACGTCATTTCTTTCGTAATTATTTCACCATGTTTTTATTTTAGTTCGTACGGCGTTTACTTTAATTCTTATATATAATTACAGTCGGTAGCTAAATTTTTTTTATTTAACGAATAAAACACGAGAAATATTATTTCTTATACACTATTTTCTGCGTGAATTGTGTTGTTCAGTTTTTTATTAAAAAAAAATTACGATACATTGTAGATCATATTTTGTTATTTTGAGTTTTAAAATTTATAATTTTATTTTTACAAGACGACATTGACCTACTTTAGTTACATCACGAACGATAAAAAAAACATTTTTATTTTCATTTCGAAAGTAATAATTAACTTTTTGTATTTATTTTATTGTTGCGTAAAGTATTTACGTTTCGCGATAAAATTCATTTAGGCATTCCCGGAACCACCAAAATAAATTTACGCTTCAACAAATAACCATTTTTATTTCTAAATGATCAAAGTTTTTATAAAACTTTACCCATGGTTGCAATGTATGTCGTCCCATATATAAAGAAGTAAACAAGACTTGTACAATTTGCAAGTATACATTCTAAAATAAAATAAACTTATAACTTTCACAAAACAAGTAAATACTTCATTTCTTTTATTCACCAAGTCATTTCTAGCTATTATAAATCTCCCTTAATTCATAGGATATAACCTACATATTGGGGAAATCTTAGAAACACAAGAATTAATTAGTAGCAAATGTAATCCAGAGTTAGTGAAGGACTTGGACCAAAATTCTGTCCTAAACCCCCTATTCTTGTCTTAAGACTTGCAAGTAATTCGTTGAATAGTCTTGGTGTATAATGCTATTGTTGTTTGGTGCTTCGCCTTCATTCTGGCGACAACGTGGGTTAAGTTTAATTTATTAAGATTAAAGTTTTTATGTGGCGAGGCTCGATCGGGGGGGTGTTTGCCTAGCTAGATACAATCTGGTCCAAAAAGGTGTTATTTTGGAGTCCTTGTTACTTCTTGCCCGGTGTTTTTCGGTATGAAGAGGAGGTCCATCTTAGTTATTTCGATGTTTCTCTATTTCTCAGGAGTGTTTTGCATCGTGTGTGCCGTTGGTGGAGATCGATTTCGCTTTGGCGGTCGTTCTCAGAAAGTGGGACGGTGGTTCTCTTCTATTCGTTTCTTCGGGTTCAGTTAATGGTTTTTTGGAAGGAAGTTTCTAGTAGCTTGGTGGTTTATTTGGGGATTTCGGAATCTTTCCTCTTATAGATGTTAATAAGCGTTTCTAAGATCGATCTTTTGATATAGTTCGTCCTCCTTTCTTTGGTGTATCGTAGGTGTAGTGAAGTTCTCTAGGGATGATTGGCTTAAAAACCCGCATTTAATATTTTGTAAAATTTCTTTCCTAGCTCTTGTAGTTTATAATTTTGCGTTTCAAAAAAAAAGATGTATCTAGTAAGGTAGTAACCATACACATTCATTTTACTATGTAAAGTTACATATCTCTCTGTGTCTCAATCTCTGTATACACGTCCCAAAATACAATACCCAAACAATCCATAACTCAATTTTTTTTTTACTAACATACAGTATTACACATATGCTTAAGCTTTAACTAAGAGTTGGAAGACTGTTAAACATTTGCAAGGTTAATACAAGATGAAAGCTAGCATTTGTTAGAAATTTGGTTTTGGTTGTAGTTCGGTTGTGGTGAGCGCGGCTGAGGAAAAAAGGGACGAAGATGGGTGCATTTTATTTTTCGATTTGCTCGCTTATAGCTTTTGTGGCTTCCTTTATTAATATCTCGATTGTTTCGTTCATTGTATTCGATATTTTTTTTATATATGTGATGAAATATCGCTTGAACTTGCGGGGTTAGTATATTGTGATATTGATATTAAAGTCGATTATAATGAAATTATAGGTATATGGATGCATTTTTGATGAGTTGTTGGTCGATAAACTAGTTTTAACGTTTTTGTTATCGAGTCGTTTTGACCATTAATACAGTACTTTTTTGGGGTTCGAGATTTTGAAAAAGTTGAATTTTTGTTTATTGAAATATATAAAGTTTTTCCTAGATGGGCGTTTTGTATATACATGGGGACTTCTAACTCCCAATAACGAAGAAAATGGAGCTAGATCGATATATGCACTTTAGTAGAAAAATGGGTCATTTGAAGTATATATTAAATCTGTCAGGTTTAGTAATTTGATGTTTTGAGCACTTTCGGGTCCGTTTCGGCCTTCCGGCGAAACACGAAAGTTGTTCGGATTAACGTTTTACATAAAATCTCTTTTTGGTCAAGTCGTGGTGAAAATGAGATTAACGGGTCAAATGAAGACAAACTTCTGTATTTTTTTAAAAAGAATATATAGTTTCAGCAGATTCTCGTAAGGGCATTTTAGTCATTTTCTGTCGAGTTTCAGGTCTCGGCTAAAACTAAAAAGTTGTTCGGAATATCGTTTCGCATAAATTTGCTTTTAGAACCGTTTTTCAGTGTGAAAGTTGATTTAGTGGGTGTTTTTGATCGGGTCTCAGCACTTAGAAATAAAGTATTTATTAAAAGTTCAAACGTAAAAGTCAACAAAGACATTAGTAAACGTTAACGAACTATGAAGGTGATTTCGATTTATAAAATAATATCGAATAATATATTATCGTAAGTAATTACTTTTGAGGCCGTTGTTCGATTCTAAAAATGAAATAGTATATGATTGGATGCAAAATAGTATATATATAAAATATACTAAGTGTTAAGGTTTAAAACGCGCAAGTGGATTTCTCATCACATATATGTATGTATGTATATATAAATATATATATAAATATATATATCATAGATTTATAATTTTTATTATATTTTTTAATATATATATATTTTATAAATATATACTATTTAGTATATATATATATATATATATATATATATGTTTTTCGTCGTAACGATGTACGCATCGTTGCTCGTGATTTTGTAGTATTGTAATCGAGCGACGTAATTATTTAGTTTTAGATTGTGATCAGATCGTTACTGATTCGTTTTTGAGTTATTTGGCTTATCGATCGTGTGATCGTTCGATCAAGGTGATTTATAGTTGCATTTCAATTTTTCAATGTTTTATAAACGCGCTGAGGGGATTTACATGCTCGTTTTTATCTAAGTAAACTTATTGATTTTCACTACATAAGCATACTATGACTATTTTTACAAAGCTGATTTGTTTACTATATGATTGAGATCGTTGAATACCTATATTTGAAATAGTGAAATTTTGAAATCATGATTGTTCTTTACTACGGACACAAGTGTTTTTAAACTGTTGTATCCATGATAATGGCATGATTATTATTGCCTAAAGTTACCACAGTTGCCATCTAAGTCTCTATTTCAATAAACGTCAATTGCTATTATAGTGCGCGGCTAGTGTTGTGGGATAGATCTATCGGGACAACAATCTCTTAGATTTATTGTCACAAGTTTGATCATGGTACATTTTACATTTAGAGAACTGTAGGCTGTTTTGGCAGACACCCTACTGTTTGGGCAGCAGACAGACAGTTAAGGTTCGGCGGTCATGAGCTTAGTGCATTAATATTATAATTAGATTGGTGAATTTGGATTCTTTGTCTACTTACTTGTTTTGGACTTCGGAATACGTACTTAGTCCCCCATTACTTACGTTTTGTTAGTACTTCTAAATACTTTTTTTGATTTGTGAATACTACTTGGATTTCAGATATACATTTGGAATATGTAACGCTTCTTTTTCTACTGAACGATTACTTAAATTATGTCACACTGCTTTTACTTAAACTTAATGAATTCACCAACAATTATTGTTGGAAGTTTTTGCATGTTATTTTCTCAGGTTATTATTTGTAGTGGCGCATTTGGGTGCATTAGAGTCGGGCGGATATATTTTGATTAGCTTAATAATATTGAGTACTTAAATAAAATTTTGACATTGTTTTTAATACATTATAAGGGTGAGACCTGGGTACTCTGACAATTTTTCTAATTGAATGTTGGACATTTTATAACTCGTCTCTTTTGAGGTCGTTTTCTGTGACTTGTGTTTTGTGCCCTGAAGTAGCACCCCAATGTTACTATTCCGCTTCGTTACCCGATTTTGGGGGTGTTACACGATGTAAATCTTGACCAGAAATGGAATAATGATATATTAAAGAAATAATGTCGAGATGATTTATGATTTACGTCTGTTGACATCCACTTAAGCTATGCTACAAAGGCTTTAGTGGTGCTTTCAATACCCCTCTTGATTTGAATTGGGTTGGCATTTGCTTCCACCACTTAACAGATAATGACTAAATACGTTAAGTATGACTCAGCCTCATAAATAATTATAAACCTAAAGAATTAAAAGGATCTGTCAAATACTTTAACACCTTGTTGTCACATCAACAACCAAATCATTCGTCTTTGAAGCTGCTTGTCACACAAGCTTAGCACCAATGTTCTCAACAGGACCTTCAAATTCAACCTTTATATAGTAACAAAATCAACAACATTGTTCTGAACGTAACACACTAAATCAACTACGCAACTGTAATTATAACACACTCTTTAGGAACGATACCACACCTTAACAATTTTAGGCGTTTATATTGCCTTTGGGATAGATGTAATTGTTGTTGCAAAACAAATTCAAATTCAATGCCATATCAGTTGACCATATATCATTGAATGCATCACTATACGTTTACATACATTTATGGCTTTACATAATGGTACACACGTTTAATCATCTTAAAACATGACATTATAAAATCAACAAAATTGCTAACAGAAATTGACATCAATAAATCATTAAGAGGCAATCTTACAATCGCGCTTTTTCGTTCATATGTAAACCGGCTCTGATGAGTTTTTTTAGTGAAGACATGTATATGCAAAAGGCTTAATTTTAAATGGTGTATAAATCACTTATACCGGTTGGCATGTAACAACAGGTAGTGTGTTTTTCATCTCGGTTCTCTTGTTATAAACTGCAACATACCACCTCGACAATACAATTAAATATTATAATTATTGATTTCTACAAATGTAACTATCAAAAAATAAAATACTAACCATTTTTCCAGAGGCTGCCAATCTGTAAGTTATAGGTACATAAATTCCAATGCCAGAGTCAATTTTATAGAACTATGAATAAAACAAACATTAAGTTATTATAAATAACATTCAAACAAAACATCAGTAAAAAGATTATATGATGGAAAATACATAAATATGATATTACTTGAAATTCAATAGGTTGATGAATTGATTTTCGATTTTATTGATGATTGATTTAGCATGAATAAATCAGTGATTAAAGGATTTGGGGGAGGGTTTTGGGTTAAGGGGTTCGTTCATATTGATTGGAGGAGAGTTTTGTTTGACCGATTATTGATTGAGGCTGAATTGTAGTATAACTGGTTTTGTTATATAAAATGATGGAGGTTTTTTTGTTTTTTTTTTGTTTTATTGTTTTAAGGGCAAGTGAATATAGGCCATTGGATGAGGTAAAATGCCAGGTGTTAATTTTTTAGAGTTTTGGTAAGGAGATCAAGTATAGGATAACTGTTTTATATAAAGAAGGATTATCAATTAATCATCTTAATTAATGATCACATACAATATCTTATACTTCCTCCGTCCCAAAAATTATTGTCCCCTATTGACTTTTTAAGTCTTTTTCTTCCGACTTTGACCGTAAATATTTTTGTTTATGTTATATAATACTTGATGTAAAATATACGAATAGATTCGTTTTTAAATGTATTTTCATAGTTTTGATTTTTAATCGAGTAATATATATCACAAATAAAAATATTTAAGGTCAAAGTTGAAAGAAAAAAACTTAAAAAGTCAATAGGAGACAATAATTTTGGGTCAGAGGGAGTAACTGTTTCTTAATTTTTTTGACATTGTTCATGCGACTTTTCATAAGGTGGGGAACACTTTTTTAGATGGATTTTTTTAACATTATAATTGGAATTAGATAGGAGACATTTATCAACATGAGAATAAGGCTGGATGGAAGTACAGGAGTGGACAACTCACCTTAACACCTCAGCCGCCACATTCAGCTTTCTCTTCTCCAACTTTACCACTCACATTTCGTCCGTTCAACATCACCTTTCATACCAAACTACCTTACACATATTTTTTTTATTTAATTACATTCATTTCATAAATTTGATACGTATAGTACAAAATTAATAAAAAACTGAAATGTGATTAAAAATTTTTTGTCATAGATTAAAACATTACGTGTAAAAACTTTTTATTCATAGTTTCATAGATATTGAAAAACTTCTTGTTTAAAATTTTTTTATTATGATTTAAACGTAAACGTACAAATTAATAAAAACGTTAACGTGAGAAGTTTTGTTTAATAATTTATGATTTTGAGTCGTTTGGGGTTTGTGATTTTTTTGTGTGGTTTTTTTGTGGTTTCGTGGGTTTGTTTTAAAAAATGAGTGATAATAGTGGGTATTCTATAGGAAAAAGAGATAATTTTTTTTTTAAATGTTTTTTTTTTAATAATAAACATATTGAGGGTAATTATGTCATTTAAAACACACAAGGATGATTTTTGCCGAACGTTTCATCACTCGGGAATGATTAGTGGCATTAGTATCGGTTAGGGATGATTAGTGCCGAAAAGTACAAACCACAAGGATGATTTTTGCAGTTTACTCTAATTGGAATTAGATAGAGACATATCAACATGAGAATAAGACAAATTGCACTGTTTGAAGACCAAAATGGTCTAACCCCAACCTGTTAAAGCTATTTGATAAGTGAATCCGTTTTTTAGCTGCCACAGTTATAACGATTAGAGCACTGGGTACCCTCGTGCCATGGCTCAAGCCATAGCACCAAAAAGTGATGCCACGTCAGCAAAAGTGCTATCACCAGAATTCCCATGGCTCAAGCCATAGCACCAAAAAGTGATGCCACGTCAGCAAAAGTGTTATCACCAGAATTGCTATGGCACCACATTCAACTGCCTCCTTCGTTGGCTCAAGCCATAGCAAAAAAAGTAGTGCCATAGGTCCACACATACCCCATTAAATACACAAAAAGACAAAAAAAGAAGGGGGGGATGCTATGGCGTTGGCTGGTATTTACCAGCCGAAATGCTATGGCACCACATCCGGTACCGTTGGCACGAGGTTTTTTTGGGTTGTTACGATGGCACGAGCCTATGGCTCAAGGGTACCGCTCGCTCTTAGAACAAAGCGGTTTCCGTGGTCAGACCTTCGCAAGACGATGATTTTTCTTGTTTTTCACCGGTTTTTCTTTTGTCACCATTCTTTTTTAATATCTTGGTCGATTTATCCACGGAGTTTGAAATTACCATTACACATACTAAAATGGGTGAAACCCTTCATTTTCAAGAGTTTACGTAACCATCTCAGATTCTTTTGCACCTAACAAAATTGAACCTGATAACTCTCGTCTTTTAGTGACGTTAGTCACTAAGGTGGTGTTTGTTTTTCAGAAATGCCTCTTAACAGCATCTTAATCTGACTCATTCAGACGCGGTCAGACATTTGAGTAATTAAGACTGTTTCTTTTTTACATGTCATTCAGAAACAATAAGAGACAAGCAGTGTTAAGACCGTTTGTTTTTTTATCATTAAGAGGCAGTAAGAGACATAAACCTCATAAACTAGATGTAGAGGGGGTTTCTTAACATCTTTTAATATGTTTTTTTTGTTATTTTTTTTTGTTTTTATTTATTTTCCACTTTGTTATTATTATGTTTATTTTAGTGCGTTTTTTTATTTCTTGATTTTTTTTCTTCTTGTTTCACATTTATTTTTTGTTTTAAAATTATTAAATAGAATCATTGCATATGTTTTGTTAGATAAAGTGTGTATAAGATGATATATGTCAATTCATATATTGTTCAAATTGAAGGCTACAGTTTCAGGCTCATACATCTTAATTCTAACGTGACTCATTTAGTTAATTGTTTTAAAAGTTCAATTCAAACTCTGACATGTTTATTTTTGTCGAATAAACATGAGATTGCATGTTTTGTTTAATATACTTTTAACTTTAAATTGATTATATTATAAAATTTGTTTTTTTATTTAATAAAGTTTTTTTTTGCGAATGCAATCGTTTTATATTTAAATTGTAGTAAATATAGTTTAACACATTTAGATATTTTTACCAAAACAAATAGTTTTATTTCAGATATTTTTACCAAAACAAATAGTTTTATTTCATTCAAATTCAAATTTCTCAACCACTTATTCAGATTAAGATGAAAATCAAATTCTTACTTTCTTATCAAATATTCATATTCATATGTGCGAATCAAATTTAAAGCCTTTTAATAAACAAACAATACTTAATTTTTTGACAGTAGATTATCCATGAGTTATATTCGTGTTTTCTTTACATTGATTAATTCATTAATGCATATTGCAATAGTGACTAGTCATTATTACTACATATTGTTAGACTATGTGTAACAGTGACTTTTCTCTCATAAACTAACGTCACCAGAAATATAATGGAAGGGTATCCATTTTGGTACCTCATATAACATAACCTATAATGGGGTACCTTTATTGGTAACTCCTCTGGCTCACTAAATAGTGTAAAAAAATATAAAAAAAAATTTTATATTTTTTTTTTACATTGCAACGTAGTTTTTTTATCAGTTTTTGTTCTGTAAATTTTGACAGTTTTATACTTTTGACATGTTAAACTTTATATTTTTCGTTCCGTTTTTTATATGTCATAGTTTTATAACATAAACAAACTTATAAAAATACAAAAAAAAAACCGCAAAAAACCCGGGGGGGAGGGGAGGGGAGTACAAACGGTGTTTCAGGGGGGTACATATAACATAAGCTATAATGTAATGATATAACCAACATCACCACTCAAATAACTTATATATAAATATACTAAAAAATCCAAATTTACACACCCACCCACACAAACACGCCTTCACAAGTCGGGTGGTTGTTAGACCGACTTCTCCATTTTATGCATGAAGGACGCGAGGGTTTGGGGGAGGCTAATAGTGATAGACACGTAGGCGGGGTCTTGGACTCGTCAAGGTGCACCTTATTACGACCATCCTTACATATCGATTTCGTTAACCTTCTGTAATAGTAGTCACAGCAACATACTGTTGTTAAAGGTCGATTTCGTTTTACAAGGTTTCTTTCTGTTAAGGTGGATTTTGTTTTTTAGGTTGTCTAATTTAACATTCGACGTGGTAAAGTTTGCAACTATCTTAGTAATTTTATAGATTAACCTATATCGTTTTTTAATCCTTAGATACCAAACAAGGCATAGCATATTGGTACTTGTTTTGTCCGTTAGTAATACTCAGAAAACATTGACAACGATTGATATAGTCTATTAACTTTTGGTTTGTCGTGATATAAACTTTGCAATTTCAAACACAAGAAACGACATATTCAAAGATGTATCTGATAGCCTTGTAGGCCTGTACGAACAAGTGAAAAAAGTTTACTAAAGATATTGACAGCTTATACAGTAATAATACATGCATCACTCAATATTTTTCCATGGATGAAATGCTATGATATAAAAGATAGAGATTCCCTTATGTTTAGAGCATTTTAATTATTGTAACACTAAGAGTAAGGGGTGTGGTGGCGAAGCAAGCTCGTCACTCCTACGTGGTCTTGTCACTTTGCTCGCCACCATACCACCCACCTTCGCCACGAGCAAAAAACAGCCCCCTTCGCTACCCCCGTGACGAGCTTTTTTCTTCTTTTCTTTTTCTTTTCTTCTTTTCTTTGATTTTTAAAAATGGGTTTTTTGTGTGTGTTTGTGTATAAAAGTAATATATATATATTTTTTTTTTGTTGCAGCTTGGGGTGGAGGAGAAATGAAGAAGAAGATGTAGGCTGGTGTTTGTGCATAAAAGTTTTAAGTTAAAGTTTGTTGCAGCTTGCAGTTTTGGGCCTTAATTTTTTTTTGTTTGGGCCCTATTTGAATTTCATGGACAAATTAACATACATATATATAATTTTTTTTGTTTCTCATTTTTTTATATAGTTATTTTTTTTAATATGTAATTTGTATTTTATATATATAATAAATAAAATAAAATGGTGAGTGGTGGGGCCTAAATGAAGAGGTAGAAGTGTGTTATGAGTGAATGGGTATTTTTGAGTAGGAGTGAAATGCTGATGTGGCAGGCTGTGGCTTAAGCCACCATACCCCTTACTCTAAGGGTCATTTGGTTTGTAGATAAGTTTAGGATTAGAATTTGAATTTAGATTTGAATTTTGTTGGAAATTTAGTTCAATTGTAAAGATCTGTTCATACCGGTATCTGGGGTGGAGGTACGGAGTGTACACCCAGAGGTCCCTGAACACCCTGACTCAGATAGTGGTTAAGGAAATTCTGGTTGCTGATGAACTTCAGAGAGTTAACTCCTTTGGGAGTGAGATTCTGAACTGAATGATATTCATCAGAGGACCGATGGCTTCAGTTTTGTAACTCACTCAGTGAGTAAGCTGAAGGTTACTATCAGAGAGTGATCCATCAGAGGAAGTATCCTCAGTGGGTTAGCTCATCAGAGGTTGTTTCAGTATTGAACCATCAGCGGGTATGCTCCTCAGCGGGCTAGCTGATGCTTCAGGACACTGAATGGAAAACCCTCTAGATAGAACTCTGTGACTTGTAACTACTTTGACCATTTCATATGGTAAGTAGTAATCACACTTAATGACCACAATTATTATGGTCGTGTAACCACTAATTCCTGAAATCAAGGAAGCTATTTTTGGAAGAGATTATATCTCTTATAATCTCTCACAAATCTTTGACTAGGGTTATTGAGTACTCTCCTATATAAGGAGGTCACATACTACTTGTGAGATATACACGATAGACGGAATAACTGCGTGAAACATACGCATAAACATAAACATTTGGATGCGCTAGGGTTTTTGATTGTTGCCTTAAACAAGAACATACATTTGGTCTTATCCCAAGTAGATATTCGTGATACCCAGGCATTAGGGTCGAATAGTTTACTTTGGAAAGTGATTACACGATTCCAAGTGATATCTGGTAGCCAATCTTGGTACGTAGCTAGATCATTGATTATCTTTACCCTGTTCTGGGACCCACAAACTCTAACATTCAAAGTAAACTATTTTTGTGATAATCAATGGCTACTGCTGTAATGAAACACATGGCTTCGAGCTTTGCCAAATTGGAAAAGTTTGAATGGGTGAATTTCAGATGATGGCAGAAGAAGATGCACTTTATGCTTTTCAGCATGAGTGTGATGTATGTGCTGACTACTCCCATGACAGATGGTGGTGGTGAGAATCCAACTGTGGAACAAGTCAGGAAGAGGGCCAAATGGGACAATGATGACTATGTCTGCAGAGGTTTAATCCTCAATGGTATGTCTGATTCCTTGTTTGATGTTTACCAAAATGTTGAAACTTCTAAAGAACTATGGGATACCTTGGAAGCCAAATATATGGCTGAGGATGCCTCAAGTAAGAAGTTCCTTGTTAGTAATTTCACAAATTACAAAATGACTGATTCAAGACCAGTCTTGGAACAATACAATGAACTTCTTGGTATACTTGGAAGGTTTACACAACACAAGATGAACATGGATGAATCTATTCAGGTTTCATGTATCATTGATAAACTTCCCCCTTCATGGAAAGATTTCAAGCACACCTTGAAACATTTGAAGGAGGAATTAACTCTGATAGAGTTGGGCAGTCATCTGCGCATTGAGGAATCCCTCAGAGCTCAGGATAATGACAAGCCAAAGGGCAACAATGTTGCTGGTCCTTCAGTTGTCAATATGGTGGAGCATAACAACTCCTCCAGGTACAATGACAACAAGGGTAAACATAAACATCATGATACCAGAGCTAATCCTAACAAGAAACCAAAAGTTACTTGTTGGAAGTGTGGGAAACCTGGACACTTGAAAAAGGATTGCAAAGGTGGTAATGTTGGCAACAGAGCCAATGGATCAAGCACAAAGGGATCTGAGGATGGTTCTTCCAACCCTTTGAAAGGTCAGAGCATGTTTAATAAATCCCATCATATTTGTTATGTTACATATGTATATGGACTTTCTTTGTGCTGGATGATGAGGTTGCATGATGGGTTGGACTATGGAGCAACTGTGCAGTTGGTCTTTCTGTGTGCAAAGATAGTATGCTGTTACAAGACTTATGAGTAATGAAATGATGGATCTATTTTTACATGGATAATGACGTCAACAGGCCATTGTGCTTGGACGTGGTTGTGTAGATCTTAGGTTTAGTTTTGGAAAAGTTGTTTCTTTGTTGAATGTTTTACATGTTCCTAATATAAGGAAGAATTTGGTTTCAAGTAGTGTTTTAAATAATTGTGGTTATAAACAATGTTGATATGAAACAAATAAATTTGTGTTTATCAAACTGGTGTGTTTATTGGTTTTTGGTTATCTGAGTAATCATCGTTTAGGCTTAGTATTGTCTCTGTATAATGTTGGTCCAACCGTCATGTCAACCTCAAAAATGAATTGATTCAACTTTTGGCATGTTAGACTAGGCCTGTCACTTTAAGAGGATGCACAGATATGTTAAAATGATGGGTTAAGCAAAAAGGATTGCAAGGCTGGTAATGTTGGCAACAGAGCCAATGGATCAAGCACAAAGGGATCTGAGGATGGTTCTTCCAACCCTCTGAAAGGTCAGAGTATGTTTAATAAATCCCATCAGATTTATTATGTTACATATGTATCTGAGGCTTTCTTTGTGCAGGATGATGATGTTGCATGGTGGGTTGACTCTGGAGCAACTGTGCATGTGTGCAAAGATAGATGCTGGTTCAAGACTTATGAGTCGCTGAATGATGGATCTATTCTTCACATGGGAAATGAGTCAACAGCCCTTGTGCATGGACGTGGTTGTGTAGATCTTAGGTTTAGTTCTGGAAAAGTTGTTTCTTTGTTGAATGTTTTACATGTTCCTAATATAAGGAAGAATTTGGTTTCAAGTAGTGTTTTGAATAATTGTGGTTATAAACAAGTGATTGAATCAAATAAATTTGTGTTATCCAAACATGGTGTGTTTATTGGTTTTGGTTATCTGAGTAATCATATGTTTAGGCTTAGTATTGTCTCTGATAATATTGGTCCAACCTTCATGTCAACCTCTAAACTGAATGATTCAATCTTTTGGCATGTTAGACTAGGCCATGTCCACTTTAAGAGGATGCAAGATATGTACAATGATGGGTTAATCCCTGCATTTGACACGGATACTGAAAAGTGTCAGACTTGCATGCTGAATAAAATTACTAAGAAACCATTTCAAAATGTAAAACGTGAAACTAAAGTTTTGGAATTGATTCACAGTGATCTCTGTGATCTGCATGCTACTCCTTCATTGGGGAATAAAAAGTACTTTGTGACATTTATTGATGATGCCTCTAGGTTTTGTTATGTTTATTTATTACATTCAAAAGATGAAGCATCAGATAAATTCAAAGTATTCAAAACTGAAGTTGAACTACAACAAGGGTCTCTGATCAAAAGATTCAGGACTGATAGTGGAGGTGAGTACATGGATACTTTGTATTTTCATTTTGTTGGTATTATCCATGAAACGACTGCCCCTTATACTCCATAACAAAATGGTATATCTGAAAGGAAGAACAGAGTGCTAAAAGAAATGGTTAATTCCATGTTGTCCTACTCTGGTCTGAGTCAAGGGTTCTGGGGAGAAGCTATGTTAACAACTTGTTATTTATTAAACAAAGTTCCCAATAAAAGGAACAAGATTACCCCTTATGAACTCTGGACTAAAAAGAAACCAACCTGAATTACCTCAGAGTTTGGGGTTGTTGTGAGACTCCCTGATCCAAAGCTAAAAACTTTAGGTGAAAGAGGTATTGAATGAATCTTTGTTGGATATGCTGAGCATTCCAAGGCTTTCAGGTTCTATGTTATTGAACCTAATGATTTAGTTGTTATTAACTCTATCATTGAATCAAGGGATGTTATCTTTGATGAGCATAGGTTCTCATCTGTCCCTAGACCAAGTCAGAGGTCCCTGGTAAAAGGAACTAAAGACTCTGGTGGTTCAGTGGTCTCTGAAAGAATCACTGATGAGATTGTTCAGCAATCTGAGCCTAGAAAAAGCAAAAGGCATAAAACTCCAAAGGATTTTGGGCCTGAATTTCAATTATACTTAGTTGAAGGAACAAGGGATAAGGTCTCTGACCAACACTCCTATTGTTTTAATGTTGAGGATGACCTCAAAACATTTGATGAAGCAATGAAGTCCCATGATGTTGCTTTCTGGAAAGAAGCAATTAATGATGAGATGGATTCCATTATGGGCAATAACACTTGGATGTTGGCTGATCTACCTCCAGGTTGCGGACCTCTGAGTTGCAAATGGATCTTTAAAAGGAAAATGAAGGTAGATGGAACTGTTGAAAAGTTTAAAGCAAGGCTGGTCATTCAGGGCTTTAAACAAAAGTCAGGGATAGACTACTTTGATACTTATGCCCTAGTGGCACGTATCAGTACCATAAGACTACTGATTGCTCTGGCATCAATTCACAGTTTGATCATTCATCAGATGGATGTGAAGACAACTTTCTTGAATAAGGAACTAGAAGAGGAGGTCTATATGAACCAACCTCTGGGCTTCATCTTGCCCGGCAATGAAAACAAGGTGTGTAAACTGGTTAAGTCTCCGTATGGGCTTAAACAGGCACCTAAGCAATGACATCAAAAGTTTGATGATGTGGTTTTGTCTAATGGTTATTTACTTAATCAAGCTGACAAATGTGTGTATAGCAAATTTGATTCATCTGGTAAAGGAGTCATCATTTGCCTATATGTTGATGACATGCTGATCTTTGGCACTGACCAAGTTCAGGTGGATCTGACTAAAGGTTCTCTATGAAGGATATGGGGGAGGCAGATGTTATCCTGGGCATAAGGATTAAACATGAGAGTAATGATATAGCAATTTCTCAGTCTCATTACATTGAGAAGGTTCTGAAAAAATTCAATTACTCTGATTGCACTCCAGTTAGTACTCCTCTGGATACTTGTGAGAAGCTGATGCCCAACAGGGGTCTAGCTGTATCTTAACTTGAGTACTCCAGAGTGATTGGCTGCTTAATGTATGCCATGACTTGTACCAGACATGACATTGCATTTGCTGTGGGAAAACTGAGTAGGTATACAAGTAATCCTGGTACTCAGCACTAGCAAGTAATTCAGAGGGTACTGAAATACTTGAAGAAAACCATGGACTATAGACTGGTATACTCTAGTTATCCTTCAGTGTTGGAAGGTTACACTGATGCAAGCTGGATCAGCAACACTGAAGACAATTTGTCTATCAGTGGCTGGGTATTCCTGCTTGGTAGTGGTGTAATTTCTTGGGCTTCTAAGAAGCAAACTTGTATCACTGGTTCTACAATGAAATCTGAATTTGTAGCTCTAACAGCCGCTGGTAAGGAAGCTGAATGATTGAAAAACTTGCTCCTTGAGATTCCTCTGTGGGTTAAACCTATGGCACCTATTTTTATCCGTTGTGATAGTGCTGCTACATTGGCAAAGGCTTATAGCCAGATATACAATGGGAGTCCAAACACCTAGGTGTCAGGCATAGCATGATTCACGAGCTAATCACGAATGGGGTGGTATCCATAGAGTTTGTAAGGTCTCAACAAAACCTAGCTGATCACTTGACGAAGGGTCTAGCTAGAGACTTGGTTTTAAAGTCTGCTAAAGAGATGAGATTAAAGTCCAATCAAGTCGCTGAATGCTAAGACACCCAACTCCCTGCTGAGGAAACTTGGCAGATGAGTTCAATGTGGAAAGCTAAACATTCAGAGGGCTGAAGCACATGTTTTAAAAATCATCCCAGAGATGTGCTTGGAACCTGCTGAAAGGAGGATGAAGTTGCTAACTTCTCAATGGTTAATTTCTTTGAAAAAATGCTAAGCATGAGCATGAATAAAGATGAACCACCTATGTAAATGTTGGGGTTTTGCCGCCTCAGGGATCATGGACTTTAGGTCTTATAACATTTATGAATTGGATATGGATACATGGCTATGTAATAGTGCCATGAGCGTTTAAGTGTTTGAAAACTTGTGTGTATTTACCTTCAGGTACTCAAATGGGTTGAAGGGTTCAATTTTTAGAACACCCTGATTCTCGAATATTTGAACGTGTATTTACTAAGATGGAAATTCAATCCTCAGGACATTTTCATTTATGTACTTGTTTGTTTTATATGTTATTTTCATGCTAAAGGAATTGTACTAAACTGGGGAGGATTGTTGGAAATTTAGTTCAATTGTAGGGATCTATTCATACCGGTATCTAGGGTGGAGGTACAGAGTGTACACCCAGAGGTCCCTGAACACCCTGACTCAAATAGTGGTTAAGGGAATTCTGGTCGCTGATGAACTTCAGAGAGTTAACTTCTCTGTGAGTGAGACTCTGGACTGAAAGATATTCATCAGAGGACTGATGGCTTCAACTTTGTAACTCACTGAGTGAGTAAGCTGAAGGTTACTATCAGAGAGTGATCCATCAGAGGAAGTATCCTCAGTGGGTTAGCTCATCAGAGGTTGTTTCAGTATGGAACCATCAGCGGGTATGCTCCTCAGCGTGCTAGCTGATGCTCTAGGACACTGAATGGAAAACCCCCTGGATAGAACTCTATGACTTGTAACTACTTTGACCATTTCATATGGTAAGTAGTAATCACACTTAATGACCACAATTATTATGGTCGTGTAACCACTAATTCCTGAAATCAAGGAAGCTATTTGTGGAAGAGATTATATCTCCTATAATCTCTTACAAATCTTTGACTAGGGTTATTGAGTACTCTCCTATATAAGGAGGTCACATACTACTAGTGAGATATACACGATAGACAGAATAACTGCGTGAAACATACACATAAACATAAACATTTGGATGCGCTAGGGTTCTTGATTGTTGCCTCAAACAAGAACATACATTTGGTCTTATCCCAAGTAGATATTCGTGATACCCAGACATTAGGATCGAATAGTTTACTTTAAAAAGTGATTACATGATTCTAAGTGATATCCGGTAGCCAATCTTGGTACGTAGCTAAGTCATTGATTATCTTTACCCTGTTCTGGGATCCACAAACTCTAACAAATTTGAATTTGAATTTGGTATATGTTTTTTAATTAATTAAAAAGAGAGAAAAAAATATATAAAATATAATATTAAATCAATTACTATTTGTATGAAAAAAACTATATGAATATAAAACATTCCACGTCACTTTTCTAAAGTGAAAAACATTAATTTCCTAAATCTCACCACCGACCTCAACTTTGTTAAAATGTCAGATTTTTGGCTTATTGTAGGCCCAACCCAAGTCATGACATCTTTATTGATACTAGAGTGGTTATAATCAACTTGTCACTTTAGGCCGTTTGGTTCGTAAAATGTTTTTAACAAAATTAAAATATACTTAAATGACTATAATGTAATATTATTTTAATAAATACCATTTTTAATATATATATTTTTATAATATTTTTAAAATATAAATAAAAAATAAATTTTAAAATTTTAATTAAAATTAGCATTTAAATAATAATTATTAAATATAATTAAATAATAATAATAATTATAATAATAATAATGATAATATGATAATAATAATAATAATAATAAATAATAACAACAACAATAATAATAATAATAATAATAAGCTTCTCACTAGTTTCATGTAGAGTAAATTGCATTTATGGTCCCTGTGGTTTGGCTAAATTGCTGGTTTATGACTCAACTTTTAAAATTGCATTGAGTGTCTCTATTTTAAGTTTTCGTTGTATTTTTGGTCTCTGGCTAAAGTTAAATGACTAAAATACCCTTATCATTTTCTTTTTCTATTTTCTGTCCTGTTTTCTTTTTTTTCTTTTAATATTAACAAGAGTAAATTGCATTTTTGGTCCCTGTGGTTTGATCAAATTCCAGGTTTAGTCCCCAACAAAAAAACATTCTTTTTTCTTCAAGATCTATCATCATCTACCACTACTGTCATCCCAACACTCGTTTTTTTATTTCACACACACCTTCATCATATTTAATAAATCTTAATCGACACCTTATGTAAACTGACACCTTCAAATACTGGCACCTTAAACTTTTTCGTCCACCACGATTTAACAACACTAAAAACCTATAAATGCATTTCATAAATCCACCGCCGCCACCTGTTGCCCATCAATCTTTATAGATCTTAGAATACCTACCATCAAACTGTCACAGACTTGAAGAACCCGTCACCGAAAAAAAAGTCGTAGCCCGGCCCAGATCTAAAAAAAAGTCGTATCTATTTCTTCAGATCTGTTTGTCTCCATAAACAACCAATGGATCTGTTTTGTCTCTAGAAAAAACGTCGTCACATGGTTATCCCTCACAACCGCTGGATATTCTTCGTCGTGACGTCTGTTTCATAGTGGTGGGTGACCACATCTTTCAACCTCGTGTTGGGGACTAAACCTGCAATTTGGCCAAACCATAGGGACCAAAAATGCAATTTACTCTTGTTAATATTAAAAAAAACAGGACATAAAATAGAAAAAGAAAAGGATAAGGGTATTTTAGTCATTTAACTTTGGCCATGGACCAAAAATGCAACGAAAACTTAAAAATAGAGACGCTCAATGCAATTTCGAAAGTTAAGGTCCCAAACCTGCAATTTGGCCATACCACAAGGACCAAAAATGCAATTTACTCTTTTATGTAAATATCATGAATTTATAATAATAATAATAATAATAATAATAATAATAATAATAATAAAACATCGTCATAATGTTATGCGTGATCCCTTTGTCGACATCTGCTATCAGTCGAGGATTTCAGCTGGTAAGGAAGTTGATATCGGGCTGGAAGGGGGATGTGACAAACCCTTACGTCCAACGGATATGTTACTTTACTCGTGGGTTGGAGGCTTGATATGTCTGTGGATCTGACTGGGTCTTCGCCTTTGACACAAACCGGGATGACTGATTTCGCGCCTGGTCGTGCGGTGATTGATGTGGCGCAACATAAGCGTGTCAAGTATGAGGTTAAGAGCATAGGGAGTCGTGGTGCCAAACTCCAAAAGTGGTGCCACGTCGGCAAAATGGAGTTTGGCACCAGAAATGTCATGGCACCATAATTCAGTGGGAGTGGTTTGGCACCAGAATTCTGGTGGCATAGCATTTTAATTTTTTTTTTTTTGAATATTTATTTAAAATACACTTATTTATAAAACTAAAAATAAAATTCATTGAAATTAAAAACATTACATTAAAAAACACAATACATAAAAAAAACATAAATTAAAAGACATAAAATACTTATAAACACACAAATAAAAATGCAGTAGAATTAAAAATCATAAATTTGGCAAGCGCGACTAGTTTTGGAGGTGGTGGATAGGCCTGCTCGGATTCTTGCCTTTTTGGGCCGTTGATGATAGCGGCGTCGGCCCGCATCCATCCCGCGTGTGTCGATTTGTACACACGCTGTCCCTTCTGCGTCAATCCTTGTGAGATTGGAATCAACGCCTCGGTCTTCACTCTCTCTCTCGAGAACGTCATTTTGGCTTTGCGTGTCTAAAGACTTCTAAATGTTCCGCCATGAATTCTGATACGCTGGAACCAAGGAGTTTGAACCGAAGCAAGCGCGATCTAGAACCCGTTACGTTGACTTTTTAGTCAAGTCGTTGCAAACCGAGTGCGTCGAGAGCAAATCAACATGCTCCAAAATGTCCGTTTACCTCGTAACGGTGCCCGCAAAAGACGATTTTCTTCTTTGCAAGTCGAATCGGGGTTTAGTCCACTTTGTGTTGCCGTTCAAAAAAAGCCAAAGCACTCCGGGCATAAACTCACCCCCCCACGTTGCGAATCATACAACTGTGCAACTAGCCTCGACATATGATCATCAACACATTCATCCCCACTAAAGAAACCAAAAGCAGTTTTCTATTCACCAAATTGAGAGTAAACTTTAAGAAACCGAGGTTATTCAAGATGGAGTCCACTTACCCGTCAACAAGTCCACTAGTACGCTCCGTGAAGCCTTTTTTCTTCGCTTCCAGGTATATGTTACACATTTGGATTGTTGTACCAACAAGTATCTTCGCTTTTGATGCACAAAAGAATGTCCTCCGGTTTTTTGATCCCTAAAAACTTAGAACTGAAACATTCACGCCAAAAGCAACTCCTCATCTAGAGTCAGAAAAACTAAAAGGTAGAGAAAAGAAAAAAAATAGTTAGATAGGAAGTAAAAATTCATGGAAAAAAAAACCACATCTGTCGACCCACGCTCAACCAATTCTAATAAGTATCAACAAGTGGTGATTACACTTATCATTGTTAATTTTATCCACATCGACTCCACAAACGAAAGTACGCCGCGCTAGAGGCTTCGCTGTCTGGGGTCGCACCAATCCGACCAAATATCCGTCTCGACTTCAACTTCGTATACTGTCGAAACTTCAAGGTGGTGCGAATAGTGTGCTCACGGGTGGGGAGAAAAAAAATGTGGTTGGCGGAATATGTTAATTGGGGGGTCTTTGGATAATTGTTGTGGTTGTTGTTGTGCATTTGTTGGCATTTTAAATTGTTGAGACCATCACCAATTCTTCTTGTTAGTAAATAGTAGGTATGTAAACTTGGATTGAGATAAGCTAAAGGGCATATGTGGTAGAATGCCGATTTAGTGGATGGAGCCCTTATTCGAAGACGACCCCGGAATATTGGGTTGTTGGAGGTTCGTTAATGCTCACGAAATCCATTTGGTAGATTAAAGAGTGGGGGTTTGGGATTAGATGAGTCATTTATGTATATGAGTGAAAAATAAAGTAAGGGAAGTAATCGAACTGTTAAGTAGAAGATGTGATTCGTACCGTGTGTGTAGCAACAGTATGAAAATAGCAAAAGGGTATTTCACGAATTGTTCCAGGTACGATAAAGTCATTTGGGGGATCTATTTTTTGAATATACCGCTCTCCCTAACCGGATAGATTTAAAAAAAAAAAAATAAAAAAATAAAAATAAATACCTTTAATTTTGGCGTGGGCCTTAGCCACCACGCGAAAGTACCCATGGCGCGAGCCATGGAGTCGTGCAGCCCGTGGCGCGAGCCATGGAGTCGTGCGCCGTTGGCCATTTTGGCGCCATGGCTTGGCACCAAGCCAACAGCCATGGACTCCCTTCCCTCTAAGTGCGCGACTATCGGATATGGGTTTCTCCCCTTTTCATTCTCTTCTTTGGGAGAATTAGAAAAGAATGCAGTTACCTTACTGAGGCGGATCTCGAAGTTCTTCATGACGGAAGACATTGGGGCACGTGTGTTGTCCATATCTTTAATAGAATTGGTTTTGCTGTAGCTAAAGGAGTGAGAGTCCAGATAATATATCGGCTTCCCACTAATATTTTGTAAATCTTTTGAGTTTCTAATAAAGTGGTAATTATAATATAAAAAAATATAATAATAATAATTATATGGAATTGTAAACATCCTTGCATTTCACCATGGAATGTTGAATTCCACGTATAAGGGATTTTGATGGATTTTCATTCCAATTCCGTTAGTCAATCAAACACAACGAGGAATGAAATTCAGATTCTGAATTCTTTGAAGCTGTCAGCCAAACACGATATTGAATGGAATCATATTTCAGTTACATCAGAATCCTGAAGATTTCGCGAATCAAATGAGCCCTTATAAGTTATGAGTGTGGATGATGTGGTTGGACTTTAAATAAGTTACTTGAGATGCTTATGGACTTTATGAAGCCCACAACATCGAAGCAAGTTTATATGTTCAGTAACTTATAGAAAGTAACATCAAAATAACGCGGACTCGGTAAAGTACATATAGAGATGATGTTATATCAACACGATAAGTCATGTTTTAAGATATTGTGAGTGTAAGCAAAAGAATAGTCCTTATATTTTATTTTTTACTTGATGAGAACCCATTTTCATTATCATTTCTTTGATCGGGCAGCGTGGCTTGCTAACCCACACTTACTCACAAAAAAATACTCGAAAATGCTCACCGTTCGGATGACGATGCTTTTATAACACGCGACCCCGGTATGATTATAACGAGTATAGCGGCGTCATAGGAAAAAATTGGCCTTGTAAAATGCCATAGATTAATTGTACCGTGCCCTCCTAAAAGATCTCAATCTATTAGTATATAATGTCGATGATTAACTGATGCCAATAAGAGAACTTTTAGATCACCAGGAGCCAATTTTATATTTCTCAAATATAAACAACAAAACGTTATAATTTTTTAAACATGCATTAAAATCATTATACTTATTCACTTGTTAGCCGAGTAAATATTTGATCATATATTTCCTAAAATCAATTTCAGAAAATCCATCTTTTGATTTAAAGGCCTATATTGGCTACCTAGATCTTAAGCTGTGTGGTCTCTATATACTAAGGTTATAAATGTGTGAGGCGTGGCGTGACGGCATGACCAAGCCTCATGCCTTTACGAGCCATGACGTTTTTAAAGCGTGACTTAAAGCGACACAAAATATTAAAATATTTATAAATTTATATATTTATATCATATTTCAGATATATTGAGCTTAAAAAAAGTGTTATACATAAGAAATAAAGTCAATAAAGTATCTTTGCATATATAAAAATACGATTTTTATCGAAACTGAATTTAAAAAAGTCTCCACGCATCACGCTTTATCGCGTCTTATCACGTTTTTTCACTCCTCATCTCACGTCAAGCCTTAAGCCAAAGCCTTGGTATATTGCGTAGCGTGGAGGTCAAGCTTCGCACCTTTGCGAGGCCTTAGCAGCGCCATAGCGCGCCTTTTAGAACAATGCTAAATACACTCAATGACGAATACTGTTTTTACGAAAAACTCGGATACCAATGTCCTCATATCTACATCTTCGACGCAATTGGTATGATACGTGTTGGACCATCATATAAGTAAAATTCGACGTCTAGGTTAATAAATTCCTCATCGCCTTCAACAATCAATCATTATGCAACAACTATTTATATGCTTACTTGACGATGATTCAACACGCATGTTCCTTACACCTAGCAATTTCCAAGAAGATTTTCGATGTATTAACCAAAAGAGAGCCTAGAAGGTATGTACAAATGATACAAGAGAGCTTTCGCACTATACTTGTACACAAAAAGTATTCGTAGCAGTTGGCTTTTTTTATCACATTTGATTGATCTTTGCTCTCTTACGCAAGGCAAATAAAAGGGGTTCCAATGGTCTAACGAAGATTGTAACAACTGGAGACCAGTCAACCGTGAAGCGTCAACAGTGTCAAGTTAATAATAAAGATGTGTTCTTACTTGATGAGCTTCTAGTCATTCTTCACTTTTCAAAGACAGCATTTACACATAGGCGTATATTTTATAGTGCTTCAGAATGCCATGCTCGGCCGCATGTACATCATATGTCATCTCGCACAGCCATAAGTTCATTGCAGTGCACCTGCATGTAGAATCTAGTAAGTAAAACATAGTAATAAGAGAAAAACGTAGACATGTGTTGCTTAACAATCAACGCTTGATCATCATAGAACTATATCTTACTTTACAAAAACAAGTAATAATTAGAAAAATCAAGGAAAACAATCAAGCATTATTTGTAAAACGGGATTCAATATAACAAGGCTTTCGATTACTGGATATTATATATTAAGATGCTTGCTGAAAAATGACCCACATTTTGTTGGAGCGCAAAGTACCGATGCCTGACCTAAAGTCGATAATTCTATTTTTTTAATGGGACTTGTCTATATAGTTAATATTTGGATTTCAATCACTATCAGCATTACCATAACAAACTCGTGTAAGGATTCCACTATTAGTTCTATAACATTTTTCATTTTCTATATTATTGAACCATGTTTTCTAAAATAAATATCGAGGAAAACAACAGTTCCTTAAAAGTAACTGAATGGCAGCATCATTCATATCACACAAGTCTTCTATAAAGTTGGACCTCTTTACTTAAGATAGCACACACATATAACTGAAGAGCGAAACTTACAAGCCATACAAATTCGTGTACAAGCATTTAACTTTTGTCATGGGGAATTCCTTCAAAGTAAGGTGAATTCGACAACTAGAACATTTGATGTACCAGCAACAAAACACCTTACCCTCTTCCCCGTCTACCTTAAAAATTAGATAAGATTTCAACAAGGCAAGAAGGGCTGTTTTAATGTAATAATGGGCAATTTGAAAGAAACTATGATGCCTTATAAAATCCTTATCATAAAGTAATTATTAAAATTTTATGAAGAAAAGGAGCAGACAACAAAAAATAATTTGAAGAAGCATGAATCCAAGCTCGCATAAAAAGAAACAAACAAAGAAAGAGAGAAGGAAATCTTAGGAAAACTAACGCAACATGATAATAGTGTTGGCCGAGAAAGATAATAAGCAAAAGATACATGTATTTCGGGTAATTGGTTCAGGATTTTCATTTTAAAAGACATAAAAGAACACATGTTACAGAAGAGCGAAACTTGCAGACCATACAACTTGGGTGTAAAGCATTATACTTGTGTACCAGCAGCAGACACACGCTATCCTCTTCCCCATGTAACTCGTAAATTGAATAAGATTTCAACAAGGCAAGCTGGCTCATTTGGATGGACATTGTGGAATTACCTATTTTGAATAATCATATAGTAATTGTTGAAACTATAACTATGAAGCAGATTTAAAATTCTAAACTGGTTCGGGTGATAGACATTTGAAATAATCATTATAGTGGGTCACATAGATCTAAAATCATACTTTAATAACAACCGAAAACAGAGTCAAATAAAGTCCAATCATAAAACTTTTCTGCATTCGTGTAGTTACGATAAAATCTGATGGAATTACAGAGTACCTTATAATTCTGGTGCTTCGAAGAATTTATAAGTCACCGTGTCCAAACCACCACCCTATATAGTTACCTGCAGCCAGTAACTAAAAATGTAGTCACTTTTTGTCACCAAACAATGAAAAAATATCCTTGTTATTTCCTATTCTGATTTTCTATGTAATTTATTTAGTAAACCAATTCTTTCAGTAGCATAGCATTTAAGTCTCAAGAAATCGACCATGGGTTCAAAGAATCCATGGCATAGATATTTGGAGTCGATCCATAGTTATTGAAAAAACATATAGGTTGATTCCAGCGCGATAATAATAGAAGTCTAAATAAAATAATTAAAACCATCACAACTGCAAACCAGTATAAAGAAATATACCGACCTTCATTAAGTGGCTTCATAATGGCAGAGAGCAGAAGCATTGGAAGATATAGTGGGATCTGCATTATCTGTAACTTGAGCTACACCTACAAAACCTGACTCTAGGATTATCTACTTGGATGGATTACTACCTTAGCAGAGCGAAGAGGCATATTATGTTTTGCTGAAGTCCTCACTGAATATAGTATCCGTTGATGGATATAAGAGACGAGTTCTATAAAGCTTCACCAACAAGAGAATCTTTTACATCATTTGTCGACAACAATGTATTTAGCAATTTCTTTGAATCTGCCGATAAACTGGCAACAGGTTGTCCATTAAGAAATTCAATAGCCTTATCTGTCTCATTTGCTTTTAAAAACCCCTGCACCATTATTATATACGTAACGTCATCTGGAGGACAACCATTTCCTTTCATTTCCCGAAACAACATATTCGCTTTATCAAGTTCGCCGATTTTACAAAATCCATCAATCATAGTGTTGTATGTACGTACATTAGGTTGCAACCCTCTAGCAGAAAGACTTAAAAAGATCCCATATGCATCATCAGTTTCCCCACATTTACACATACCATCAATGATGCAGTTACATGTAACAATATCGGGAAAAATACCATCACTATTTAGCCCATTAAACAACTTTAGGGCCTCATCGATTTTCCTATTCTTACAAAGGGCATCTAATATAGTATTGTACGTGAAAATATCAGGTTTCAGACCATTTGATTTCATTTCAGATAGAAGCAAAGATGCCTCCTCTAGTCGGCCCACATGACACAGAGCCTTAATAAGAGTGTTGTATGTTACGAGATTCGGATTAATACCTTTCTCAGACATTTCATGAAAAACACTTAAAGCTTCATCTGTTCTTTCGTTTTCAGAGTACCCTTTGATTATGATGTTGTAAGAAATAACCAAAGGCACGGAACCTTGAGCAGTCACATAATTAAATAACTTCAGGGCCTCATCCAGTTTCCTGTTCTTACAAAGGGCATCTAATATAGTATTGTAACTAAAGTCATCAGGACTCAGACCACGAGACTTCATTTCAGAAGGAACCAAAAGCGCCTCATCAAACCGGCCCATATGACATAACCCACTAATAACAGTGTTGTATGTCACAAGATTCGGACAAATACCTTTTTTTGTCATATCATGAAAAACACTTAATGCTTCATCTATTCTTTCGTTGTCAGAATAGCCCTTGATTAAGATATTGTGACTAATAACCGTAGGTATGCAACCACGGTCATCCATAGAATCAAACAACTTTCTAGCAATATCTACTTTCTTAAGTAAACAATAACCATCCATCAAAGCATTGTACGTTACAGTATTAGGTGTCACACCTCTTCTGATCATCAACGACAACAAACTTTCTGCCTCAGTTATTCTCCCTTCTTTACACAAAGCATTCAACAAAACAGTAAACGTATGTACATTCGGCGATATATTCCTAGCAAGCATCTCATTCAACAACTTCAACGCTTCTTCCCACGAGCTTACACTACACAAACCATGAACTAAACAAGTATACGTAACAACATTCGGCAAAATACCTTTCGTATCCATCTCATAAAAAAACTCCAACGCCTCTTTAAACCTTTTATCTTTACATAAACTATTGATAACCATACTATACTGAATAATCCCAGGCGGACAATTAGCCATTTCCATCTTCCTAAACAACTTAATCCCACCATTTGTATCATCCGCTTTACACAAACCATTAATCAACGTCCCATACGTCACCACACTAACATCAAACCCACATCCCACAATTTTCTCAAATAACTTAACCGCCACACCAATCCGATCACCACCACATAATCCCCTAATAAGCGTATTATAGGTAGCACAATCGGGTTCATACCCAAGTTTCGTTACCTTCCCTAAAACCGCGAAACCATATTCCACTCTTTTCAAATGACAAAAACAATTAATAGCAATGTTGAAAACATATATACTAGGAACCACAGCAGGGTTGACTCCTAAAAAGTCAAACTTCTTGATCAAATAAATAGCACTATCATACTCTTTCATTTTAACAATAAAGCTCAAAACTTTAGTGAATTCTGGTAATGGGGGAATTGATTTTCTATCAAACATGCGAGTAAATCTATTAACAGCATCTTCTAGGGTTTTAAGGTGATTATTTTTTATAAAAGTTTGATTATATGAATGATATGTGGATAAAAACTTACGTAGATTAAGATGAGTGATGATTAATGGGTGAATTTGAAAACCCTTTAAGGAATTTTTGAGAATCAGCATGGTTGCTAAACCCCTAATTCATGGTTGCTTAAACCCTAATGGTTGGGGTTTTTCGTGAGTTTATTAGGACAGGGTTTATGATTATATTTGCTGTTTGCATCCTTTAATAAAGTGGAATAACAATTATACCCCTTGTATTATTGGTGATTTTGCTCACATGCACATTTGCTAGTTTAGGAGTAGTCATTTTATTTCAGAGTATGTGTGTCATTTTTACTCTAGAGTTGATGTGTAACTGTTGCATTTTACTTTTTATCTTTAGCATCATATTACGTGAGAGTAGACGTGTAATTGTCTACATGTATGAGCATGTATAATGATGAACACGGGCGGATCTAAAATTTTAGAGAAGGATATGCACTTTAGTAATAAATTTACTACTAAGTTTTTCGGATCAGGTTTCGTTAGGTCGAGTTATTTGGAATTCGAATTGGGAACGATTGTTTTGTTTTTTTCAATCCGAGTTCGCAATATTTACATTGGTTTATCAAGCTTGGGTTATTAATTCGTTACTAATCTTTGGGTATATTTATTGAAAATGATTAATCTATTTTTTTGTTTTTTGTTTTTGTTTTTAAACGGTTGTATGTTGTACTCTGAACCCGCATGTACTTCCTCCTATTCCGTCTGAAGGGGTAAAAGTCCCGGGTGAGGCTCGAACTTGAGACCCCCCCTAGCCAAACATCCCCTCCCCAAGCCCCTAAGAAATCTTGGTGGCCAACTGAGCTAGCCCAGTTGGTTGAAAATGATTAATCTATTAACAGAATCAACATGATAATTGTACTGGAAAACACACCAGCTACTGATTTAGAGTTCATAATACAAAACTTAAAAGTGGCCTCAAGTGTCGTTATTCGATAATAAAATTTATAATTTGGTTCTGAAAAATATATTTCTATAAGGAATTATTGTGTCATATTGTTGTTTTGTAGTTTGGGTTGATTATGACAAAAACAAAAAGATTTGCTGAGATATATCATCAAGTTTGAAAGATGAAGGGGCGGAGGAATTTGCTCAATGATATATAAGTATATGGTGCACATTTTCTGCATTAGAGTTTTATAATTCATCTATTTCTTTTCTCTCTCATCCTACACAAACGTCATCAATTATTCAATTTTGTGATCTTGTTACTATTTTATGTATTCAGTTGTAATAGAACATCCACTAAATAGGTGAATGAGCCACACATGAGTAGCAATGACTTTGGTTGATCCGTTCAATTTTTTGATTGATGCCAGATTTGTTGTTGTGTCGAATTTACATTCAATAAAGTTTTGTGTTTGTTGTTTTATAAATTTCTATATTGTATCAGAGCATGTTTAATCAATTAACTCTCTCAATTGGTTTTAAAAAAATATGGTCAAGGTTTCAACAATTTTGGAGGTTTTTGATTTTTCTAAAGTTTTTGGGTTAATTAAGTTGTGTTAGTTGATAGATCCAATACCGTTTTCATCAGATTTAAAGTTTTAATAAAAAAGCTCAATTTTTCAAAAAATAAGGTTTGGTTAATTTTGAGGCTTCTACTTATAAAGGTTTCTATTAGGCGAGTAACTTGTGTTAATCGATAGATCTTTGGTTATTTTCCTTTCTTGAGAAGTTTGGTTGAAAACGACTCATTTTTTGCAAAAAACTTAAGGTTTCCAAAATTCGGGGCTTTTAGTTTAAAATGCTTTTGTTGGTCGATTAATATGTGGTTATCGATAAATCTTGGGTATTTGGCTTAGAATTGAAAGGTTTGAGGAAAAACCCTAATTCCTAGGGTTTGATTGTTTGGTTAAGATCTTTCGTCGTTGATGTGTTCGAATGAAACGTCAGGTTTTACATTTATAAAACCTATACTACCTAGACTATACCTACACACTAAAGAGAAGTATACCCTATCGTGTAGTAATTGGTAACTAAGGGTGTCGACCCTAAGAATGGTGTGTATTCCCTAGTTGTCTAATTGAAATGACAATCTACCTAAGCAATAAAAAGGCAAATTGTGTTTTAGATCCACACGATCATGTTTAATAAACCTAAACCATGTGAAATGATTATACAATGGCATACAACTAAGATAGATGAACGTATTTACTTAGTTAATACTCCTAAGTTCAATTATCATAATCTTACATGCAATGTCTAACCACATTCTTGGTAGAGGCGTATAAACTTATTAGGTACGAATGGACATCACACCTAAGAGCAAGGGGTGTGGTGAAAAGTCCTCTCACCGAATCCGAGGTGGTAAGCCACTCGACGTTGCCGAGTGCTCGCCACCACACCGCTTGAGCTCGCCGTTCTTGGTTTCGCCGTGTACATGACGAAGAAACGGACAAAAAGGAAAAAAAATTACCGTTGGCAAACGTCTCATTTTTTATATAAAAATTATTATTTTTAATTTAAAACAAACCCTGTAGGAAACTAGAAGGGGGGTTGAATAGTTTACCGGTTAATTAGCCGTTTTAAAAAAAAACTTTGTTTAGAAAATTGTTTGATTCGAGTTATATGTCAATCAATCAACAATATGAATCACAACTAAAGTATCTAATGTAATGAACTAAGTAAACAATAACAATAAAGAGATAGAGAAAGAAACGATCAAACCAAGACACCAAGATTTATAGTGGTTCGGCAACGAAGCACCTCTTCGTTCCTACTCCACTCCCCGAGTACTCCACTCGAGATTTCACTATGTCAACAAGCTCCTTTTAGGCAGAGAAAACCGTTTACACGTCGCTTACTTTCTTTTCTGACACTAAGCTAGATGTCGAGTCCTAATCTTAGCTAGAACCAATCTAAGACTTCACTAAGTCTTTATACACTCACAAGATATATATACCCTTGGATTGACACACAATCCAAATCACACCGATACACAATTTACACTATTGGATCTACACACAATCCAACTTACACAACAACACAAATTAAATGTAATGAAGATATGTGATCTTGAGGAAGAGAGAGAGAGATCACTTGATAACAAATCGTATGTAGAAGAATACGATTGTTCTTCTCTTGCACTTGATTAGAAGAAGAAAAGAGGAAGAAATAATTAATCACTTGAAACAAGATCAAGGTATGTTAGTGATCAAGATATGTGTTTTAGAAAGAAAGAAAGAAGAGAGAAAAATAGATCTGAAAAAATTCGTAGCAAGAGGTTGTGTTTTTCAGATGGGGTGACCCAGTATTTATAGGGGACAAAAAAAAGCCGTTGCTGAAGGCGGTCCCGGCGGTCCCTTATATATAAGGGGGCCGCCAGGCCTATAAGGGGTCCCCGTAGACTACGCTCCCCTTTTTGTCTTTTTGTGGAGAAGGTGTTATCTGTTTTAGAACCTTCCATTTTGGGGGAAAAAATCTGATTTCAAATTAATTAATTTAATAAAACATTTCTTTTATAAATAATTATTTTGTGTTTATATTTTTGTAAAAACACTTTTGTAAAAATGTAAGGTTTATGTTGGGAATTATGCATTCCTGACTTAGTACCGTTAGTTATATTAGTTGGTACCGCTAGTTGTAATTTGTACTGATAGTACAAAATGTTAGTACTGATCAGATAGTTAGTACCGTTAGTATAAAATAGTTAGTACCGTTTATGAGATATGCATGAGATATCTTAGGAAAGGATATGCATGATCTTTATACGCGTTTTGTAAAGCCCATTAGGGTTTCCTTAGTCTATAAAAGGAACCCTAGGCATAGTTAGTAGATATAGTTCTACACAGATCAATAGAGATCTATTAGCAATCATAGTCTTTGTAATCTGTAACCTAGGCAGATTCAAGTTATAATATAAAGTTCTTTTGTGATTCTTAATATTGTTCTTCTTAGCATTATTGATTAGTTTCCGCATAATCAATAGTGTTCAAATCAGTGTTTCATTATTGTTGCTTTAGAATTATCTAAAGGAACCTTGCACTTGTGAGGCTGCTAAACACTTTGAAAAACATAATCAACATATTAAGTTGATGTAGTTTCTTATGAGTTTAGATGAGAGCTATTTAGCAATCAGAAGTAACATTCTTACTAGAGAACCTTTACCACTAGTTAAGGCAGCTTTTGCAGTTGTCAGTGGTGAAGAATCTCATAGAAATGCTATTTCTATTAGGGCCACTAAACCTACTGCAACTGCTTTTGTGGCCAAAATATTTGATAATAAGAGAAGGTTTAATAATAACAATAACAGAGGATCTGGCTCAAACACTAATTATAATAATAATAGAGGCCTTAATCCTAATCTAAAATGTACTAATTGCAATAAGATTGGTCATACTGTTGATAGATATTTTAAGCTTGTTGGTTATCTTGCTAGTTATGTAAAGAAGAATTTTAATGCTAATACCAGGCCTGTTTCTAGTAATAATGCTTCTGCTTATGCTTCTGCTTCTGCTGATGTTCATTCTAATAATGTTAGTAGCAATAATGCTACTACAAGCAACTCTCCTGTCTCTCTTTCTAATGAACGGTTGGCATGGATTATGAGTCTTTTAAATGATAATCGTGTTTTAACTACTAATGCCAATATGGCAGGTAAAAAATTTAAAAATATTAAAGGAACTTTTTTTAATGGTAGTGTTAAGTTTAATCTTAACTTCAAAAGATATTTTAATAGAAGCATAAATTTTCTAATTGGAAATATAAGTTTGGGATGAATTGTTGATTATGAGGAAATCAACATATCACAGTTTCTGCAAAGTTTTTAATCAATGTTGTGGACATTTCTAATCTTAGTCTCACCGTTGGTCATCCAAATGGAACACAAGCTTTGATAACTAAAATTGGTGATTTAAAAATCAATAATGATATTACTTTATATGATGTACTTGTTGTTCCAGAGTACACTGTTAGTCTTCTTTATGTTTATAAACTTGCTAGAGACAGTAAGTTGTTTGTTGGTTTTGATGAGAGTAACTGCTATATTCAAGATTTAAGGGCAAACAGGACTATGAGGATTGGTAATCATTGCAATGAGCTTTACTTGTTTGATGTTGATAATGCTAGTAATATTGTTTCTAATAATTGCATTGCTTCCTGCTTTGTTTCTAAGACCTTGTGGCATCTAAGACTTGGTTATCCTGCTGATCAAGTTCTTGATGTTTTTAAAATTGCTCTTAACATTGATAGTCATTCTACTTCTGATCATCTTTGTGATACTTTTAATAAAGCTAAACAAACAAGAAAACCTTTCCCATTAAGTGATCATAAATCTACTAATATTGTACAATTGGTTCATTTAGATGTATGAGGACCTTATAAAGTTATTAGCAAAGATGGTTTTAGATATTTTTTTGACTATTGTTGATGACTTTTCTTGAGCAGTTTGGGTATATATGTAGAAATAAAAAGATGATGTCTACGATTCCATTATAAGTTTTGTTCAAATGATATCTAATCAGTTTGACACAAATGTTAAAGTTTTCAGAAGTGATGATGGGACTGATTTTGTTAACAATAGACTTCAAAATTTTCTTAATGATAAAAGAATCTTGCATCAAACTACTTGTGTTTATACTCCATAGAAAAATGAGATTGTACAAAGGAACATAGGCATCTTCTAAATGTTGCTAGATCCCTTATGCTTTAGGGGGAATTACCTTTATATCTATGGTCTGAATGTATTTTGACTATTGTTTATATTATTAACAGGATTTCTTCTTTTGTATTGTTTGGCAAATCTCCTTTTTCTTTTGTGCATGGGCGTGACCCTTCACTCTCTCACTTTATGGTTTTTGGTTGTCTGTGTTATGCTACTATTCTTAATAATCATGATAAGTTTAGTAGCAGGTCTGAAAAATGTGTCTTTATTGGTTATTCTAATTCAAAAAAGGGTTATAAACTATTAAGTCTTGAAAACAAATTAAATTTTTTTACTCTAGAGATATAAGATTTTATGAAACAGTATTTCCTTTCAAAATAAAAAATAATTTGAAACAAATTGTTTTTTATTCTGGTGTCATAAAAGATATAAATCACAAAAATTTATTTGATAATGAAAACCTTAAAAGATCTAATAATGAAAGGAGAGTGTCTTCCAATGATGATGGCACAGAGTTGAGTCATGAATTTCAGGGTAATGATAACTCTAAAGCAACTTCTATAGAAGAAAATAATAATATACACCCTGAGGGCAATGTTTCAAATGAAACAGATTTTGTTAATGATTTCTATGAAAATTCAGAGTTCAACTCTGAAGTTTAAGAATTGCCAGTCAATACTGTTAGAAGGTCTTCTAGACAGACCAAGTTACCTACTAGTTTGAATGATTTTATTATTGATGGCAAAGTTAAATATGGTGTTAAAAAGGTTGTCAATTATGCTAATCTTAATCAAGAGAACTTCTGCTTTGCTTCTAGTCTAAATAAAAGTGTTGAACCTACTTGCTATAAAGATGTTATTTTAAATAATAATTGGGTTGATGCTATGAATGTTGAAATTGAAGCTTTAAATAAAAATCATACTTGAATTATAACTGATTTGCTTGCAAACAGAAAACCTATTGGTAGCAAGTGGATATTTAAGATTAAATATAGAGCAAATGAGGAATTTGAAAGATATAAAGCAAGATTAGTTGGTAAAGGTTTTAACCAAATAGAAGGAATAAACTTTGATGAAACTTTCTCACGTGTTGTTTGTCGCTGTATATACCGGAGGGACCCAAACCGGAGGGCACCAGCCTGCCAGAGGGTACCTTCCGAAAGAACTTAGTAAACAAAACTTGAAGGACCAAGACCTCTCTCAGACCAGCGGTCTATAACCAGCACTCAAGGCAGCGCCCGGTATAACTTGTTTATATGCAAATGCAACAGCAGTAAGGTCTAAATTATGGCACAGGAGATCTAGGTCATTGAATTTCAAAAATATAAATAAACTGCTTTAAACGGTACCTAGTATAGAGGTTTACTTCAAAAATTTTTTGTGAATAACACACTTGTGTTACTTGTAAGAAAGGTAAGCAACACAAGGCCTCCTGTAAGGCAAAGTTAGAAAGAATCATCAGAAATCCCCTAGAATTACTTCATATGGACTTATTTGGACATGTCTCTGTAGAAAGCATTAACAAGAAAAGGTACTGCTTGGTTGTGACTGATGATTTCATAAGATTTAGTTTGGTATTTTTCTTAGCTACCAAGGATGAAACATCTGAAATCCTTTGTAATCTTATCATAGGTTTAGAAAACCAATTGAGTCATAATATTAAAATCATTAGATGTGATAATGAGACAGAGTTTAAGAACCATGCTATGAATGAATTCTATGCTAAGAAAGGAATCAAAAGGGAGTTTAGTATAGCTAGAACTCCACAACAGAATGGTGTTGTAGAAAGGAAAAATAGCACCCTAATTGAGGCAGCTAGAACTATGTTAGCAGATTCACTTTTACCTATTCCATTTTGGGCAGAGGTAGTTAATACTGCTTGCTATGTACTGAATAGGGTATTAGTGACCAAACCTTAAAATAAGACACCTTATGAACTATTAATAGGTAAATCACTTTAGTATTGTTTTATGAGACCCTTTTGGGTGCCCTTTGTACTTTTTGACACCTTAGTTCTTGGCAAAATGTGATGGGAAAATCTGATGAATGGATTATTTGCTTGGATACTCACCTCTAGTAAAGACTTTAGAGTATAAACAAAAGTACCAAAGGGTTGAAGAGATATGCCACATCCATTTTCTTGAAAGATCAATCCAAAATGTGACAGATCTGGTCAATTGGATGTTTGATCTTGATTTTCTAACCAATTCAATGAACTATATTCTTGTTAGTGTAGAAAATCAAGTTAATGTGGATGCAGGTACACAAGATTCTTATGTTGCAGGTTCATCAGGAAAAGATAAAGGACCTACTCAGGAATACATACTGCTTCCACTACAACCTCATAGGATAAGGATTCCAGTAGAAGATGTTCCTCCAGCTGCACATGAAAAATATTCTGAAAGTTCTCCTAAAGAAAGTGATGTACAAGATTCAGAAGATGCTGCTATACAACGAGCGAAACAAGACTTGCAAGATGAACTTGAGAAAATGGTTACTCAAGAATTGGCTGCTAAAGCTATGGATGATGTTTCAAGACAAGCCTTTGAAGAAGAAAAGAGGAGAATTGCATCTCAAAAGAAGGCAGCTCAAGCTACAAGTACTAACAACTTAGTACTGATAGGCCATCTGTTAGTACTGATAGGCCATCTGTTAGTACTGATAGGCCATCTGTTAGTACTGATATGCCATTTGTTAGTACCGATAGGTCTAACACACCATATGTTAGTGCTGCTAGTACTTCCACAGGTGCAAATGCTGGTGAATCATCATTTGTCTATCTTGGAGGAAAAATACCTATTGATGCATCTACTCTCCCTAATGCTGATTTACCCATTGATCCAAATATGCCTGACTTGGAAGATGCTTCTGATACTCTTCCAAATGATGGAATATTCAATGGAGCTTATGATGATGATAAAGATGTGGGTGCAGTGGTGATTTAATAACATGGATAAACACCATTGCTGTGTCAGGCCTATCCTCCCACACTCAGAATTCATAAGGATCATCAACAAGAACAAATTCTAGGAGATCACATCAGCAGTTCAAACAAGAAGAAGATTTCAAAAGGCTTCTTGCACAACAGCACTTTGGTAAGTTACATCTCACAAACTGAAACAAAACAAATACAAGGATCTCAGAACTGTTTGTTTGCTTGTTTTCTCTCTCAAGAAGAACCCAAGACTACATTACAAGCCTTACAAGATGAAAGTTAGGTTAAAGCAATGCAAGAGGAATTGCTTCAGTTCAAACTACAGAAGGTTTATGTAAGTGTGATTTGCCATATGGGGAAAAAGGTGCAATTAGCACAAAGTGGGTCTTCTAGGATATAAGAGGGTATGATGTAGAAGTATTGATTCGTGAAAAACAAATCCGGCTTGTAGACAAGGTTTAGCACAGGATGAAGGTATAGATTATGAAGTGTGTTTTGCACCTGTTGCCAGAATTGAGGCAATTAGGTTATTTTTAGCCTTTGAATTCATACATGGGAATGTACTGTCTACATAATTGGAGTTAAAACGGCATTTCTCATATGGTACTATGAAATAAGGGGGGGTGGGGAAACTGGGTTTGTATGTTCATCAACTTCTAGGCATTGTTGATCCTTCTTATCCAAACAAAGTCTATAAGGTGATCAAAGCTCTTTATGGTCTACATCAAGCTCCTAGAGCTTGGTATGAGACACTTTCTTCTTTTCTGATGGAAAATGGTTTTAGAAGAGGTACCATAGACAAAACATTGTTTATCAAGAAGAAAAAGAGTGACATTATGTTAGTCCAAGTGTATGTGGATGACATTATTTTTGGTTTTACAAAGAAGTCTATGTGTATAGAGTTTGAAGAATGTATGCACAAAAGATTCCAAATGAGTTCCATGGGTGAACTCACATTATTTTTAGGACTTCAAGTGAAGCAACAACCTGATAGAATCTTTATTAGTCAGGATAAGTATGTAGCTGACATCTTAAAGAAGTTTGATTTTTGTTCCATCAGAACAGCTACTACTCTTTTTGAGTCTAATAAACCACTGGTCAAGGATGAAGATGGTGTAGATGTAGATGTACATGTCTACAGGTCTATGATTGGCTCTCTAATGTATTTGACTGCATCAAGGCCAGACATCATGTTTGTTGTTTGTGCCTGTGCTAGATTTCAAGTCACTCCAAAAGCCTCACACTTAAATGCAGTAAAAAGGATTTTTAGGTACCTCAAACATCAACCCAAATTAGGTTTATGGTATCTTAGGGATTCACCTTTTGAACTTGAAGCTTACTCAGATAGTGATTATGGAGGAGCCAGCTTTGACAGAAAATCAATAACAGGTGGATGTCAATTTCTTGGAAGAAGATTGATATCTTGGCAATGCAAGAAGCAGACTATTGTGGCAAATTCTACTACTGAGGCAGAATATGTTGCAACTGCTAACTGTTGTGGGCAAGTATTATAGATACAGAATTAGATGATGGATTATGGTTTCAATTTCATGAACACCAAAATCCATATTGATAATGAGAGCACTATAAGTGTTATCAAGAATCCTGTTGCTCATTCAAGGACCAAGCTTATTGAGATTCGTTTCCATTTTATAAGAGATTGTTATTGGAAGAGACTGATAGAGGTTATCAAGGATTCAACATCAGACTCTAATGTTTGCAGCCCTTCTAAACCAAAGATTTGATGTCATAAGATCTAACCTTTTGGTGGTTAGCCATTGGGATTATTGAATCTGTAGCACATACAATTCGGGGACGGCATGCTGAGTTGGTGTACAGTTTGTATAGAATGTTATGTAAGCAGACAGATATTGCCAATGGTGATGTTTTCATTCAGTTCTTTGGGTTCTAGAGAGTCATTAGAGAGAGATATGGATGGTACTGAAGAGTTTTTGTTGTCCAACTTGTTCGATTTTTGGTTAACAAAAGTTAGTACCGACATGCTTAAAGTTAGTACCGACAGGCAAAGTTTGTACCGCTATAAAGCCATTAGAGAAAATACCGGTAGGGGTTTAAAGTGTAATTTTTAGCGGTTTCTTCGCCATTAGGGATGCTACTACTATAAATACCTATCTCAATTACACGCTTGATCCTTCTTCGCTCTCTTAATCGCTTTCAATTGACGAACCCTAATTATTCATCACCAACGATTACCAAAATCAAATAAACGATGGCTGGTTTGGATTTTCGTTCTAAGCATAATATGGTGGCCTATTTGGAAAAGACGGATAGGAATATAGAGTTTCATCAGATTATGGACTTTCTCACACGCAGTTCAATTTATTATGCACTCACTGTAAGTCTCATAGTCTCAACTTCGTTTGTTGAATAGTTTTGGACGACTGCTAATTCTAGAACAATCAACAACATTAGTTATATAGAAGCTACAGTTGCTGGAAAGCTTGTGACTATCTCAGAGGCATCAATAAGAAGTGATCTTCTTTTTGATGATGTTGATGGGATAGATTCTTTGAATAATCAGGCTATATTTGATAATATTCAGCTAATTGGGTATGAGGGAGACATGAATACTTTAACTTTTAACAAAGCCCTCTTTTCACCCCAATGGAAATTCCTTTTTCATACCATGAATCGTTGTATTAGTTCTAAAAGCACCTCTTGGGATCAAATTCCCACTAATATTGCCATAGCTGTAATTTGTTTAGCCACTAATCAGAAATACAATTTTTCAAAATTAGTTTTTGGTGGCATGATATGACACTTGGATTCCACTAAGAAGTTTGTAATGTATCCAATATTTTTACAAATCTTTTTGAGCAATCATTTAAAAGATGTACATGTCCCTTTGGACCACTTTCCAGTCCAGTCCCAACCCTAACTAAAAAGGTCTTGACATTTATGGTTAAAAAAGGTAAGAATTTTTTAGGGAAGGTTACACCTTTATTTGATTCCATGTTGGTTCAACAAACAGAGGATAAGGGTGATGCTTCAGAGAGACCATCTGACTCCCCACCCATACCCTCTCCTCCTCACCCAAGTGAAGACCAACCTCAGATACAGCCTGACCCATCTCCCAGACCTTCACCTACTACTCATATTTCTAATTCTATTCCAGAGGGTTCTGGTGGGAATCATGGAGGTCAGTCATCCAATGATGTATCCCTATCAAGGAATGAGGATGGTCTGACACTCCAAAGTGTATATGACCTTTGTGTGTCTTTATACAAACAGGTCACAGCTCAGGCTAAAGAAATTAAAGCTTTGAAGGCTCAAGTCAAGAAGCTAAAGAAAGGAGTCAAACCACTTGCACACATCACAAAGACCTGGATTTGAAGCCTAACATTGGCAAGGAAGACTTCTTTGAAGAAAAAAGGGTACACAAGGAGTATGTATCCAAACAGGGGAGGAAATCTGTCAAAACTTTCAAGGGTGAACCATCTGTGCATAAAGATCCAGCCTTTGATGATCTTGATGATTTTGTAGATGTGGATGATACATTGGACTATATGGAGACTAAGGATGTTCAAGATGACAGGAGGAATGAAGGTACCGACAAGGGAAATAAAGGTATCGACAAGCAAGATGGAGGTACCGACAGTACAAAAGTTAGTACCAATAGGCAAGGTGAAGGTACTGCTGATCAAAATGAAGGGAAAAGTGTTACTCAAACAGCTCCAACACCTACTCCAACAACACCTACTCCAACAGTCTTTGGTGATGATGAGACCATTGCACAAGTCCTTATTATAATGAGTCAGAACAAGGAGAAGCTCAAGGAAAAGAAAAAGGAGTAGAGATTAGAAATTTTGAGGAGACTGAGAGACCAAGGCCTACTTCAACAAGATCAATATTGACTTTGAGACATCTTCCCAAGATTGATCTAAAAGATAAAGGCAAAAAGAGTATTGAAGAGGAAGATAAATCAGAAACTAAATCAGAAGGCATTACTGAAGCTGAAAAGAAATTTAAACAGCTTGCTAATGATGAAGAGGTGGCCAGAAAGGTTCAAGAGGAGTGGGAAGCTGAAGAGGAGAAAAAAGTTGGTGGGAAGAAGCTACAAAGGCTGCACTCTCTAATGAATATGATTTCATTCAGGCAAGACTTAATGCAGACAAGATTCTTGCTGAGGAGCTTTAAAAGAAGAAAAGGAATGAGGAGATGTTACATTGAACAAAGAGCTAAATTTCTTAATGACACCATGCTGCACAAGGGAATTGCTTGCTCAACAAGGTCTGAAGTATCAGAAAATAAAACATCTATAAAATCAGCTGAGAAACCAAATGATGACCTATTTGAAGCATGTTGGTGGAAAGAAGCATTCTGAATTGAAGACCAAAACCTTTGAAGAAATACAGGTTTTATATGAAAGATTAAAGAGGCAAGATCAGAACTTTGTTGCTATTGGATCTGCTGAGGATGAGAGACAGATTAAGGAGTTGAATAAAGACACTGAAAAGAAGATATTAAAGAAGAGGGTTGTCAATAAAACTCTAAGGAAAGAAGATACAGCAAAGGTACATGTTGAACAGGAAGTGACAGAGAAAGGTACAAAGAAAAGAAAGAGTGGTCATGTGAAGATGATTGCTAGGAAAAGGCCAAGACCACAACCAGATGATGATAGTGATGATGAACACAGAAAATGTCTAAGGATTGTTACATTTGAGGGTACCATAGATAGTGAAATTATGGAGACAAAATCTTTTATTGCTAGGTTGCACAAGGTTTCATCACCAGATGGGAATTACCTTGTTGTCTACAGAGTTAATGGGCACTTCAGGGCATTTAACTATCTAATGGAGGTACTACACATTTTTGATAGACATGATTTGTTTCATTTATATGACTTGGTGATGAAGCAGTACTCAGAAATCACACCAGCAGATATTGAGTTGATTCTTTGGGGATACTTAAAGATTATGATGGAATCCTCAACAGAAGAAAATGATCAAGGTGATTTATGAAACAATCATTAAGAATGGGAGATTGTCAGATGGAGACTGTATGAAGCTTATGGAGTTTGCATACTAGAGCTTAAGGATGGGACAATCATCTACATGCTAGTTGAAAGAAGGGGCATTGGCCTTTAGCTCTTCGGCCTTTCGTTTTGCTAGATCTAAGGACCAAAATACTTGCTCAGGTGTCAGTTGAATCTGAGGGCGTGAAGTTCGCCATAAATTTCTTTGGATGTAGTTAGGAGGAATAGTGTTAACCCTCTTTTCCACACAGGCAAGAGTCATTCATTATTCAACATGCAGTTTGTTCCTAGTAGCTTTGCTAACTCTAGTTCTTCTCAGGCGATGGAAACAAATTACCGGCAACATGACGAGGGGGGGTCTTTAAAGAAGTTCATCCCATCATCTAGTGTCGTTTGGGCTCTTTTGGCTGTCTGAGGTAAAAAGGGTTCTGGGCACCTAGTGCAGTTTTAGTCTTTTGGTCGTACACCTAAGTAGGATTTAACATCATGTGGACAATTTGAATTGATTGATCTTGTGAGTGAAGCTTATTCTCTAGTTTATCGTTAAGGTGTTTCAGATTGGAACAAATCTGTCAGGAATTTGGACTTTATGTTATGCCTGAGTTCTTGTTTCAATGTCGTTACAGTCCCTTCATTATTTTGTTTTGTTTTACATAGTTGAATTAGTTGCAACTTTGACGAATTGAAGTTTCTTTTTATGTTTTCTTCCGTTTTTATTCATGATTTTTGAATAAGCATACGCATTTGATCATCCATTTATTGTTCACGTTCAGTCAATTCAAACTTAGCACGTTGCTCATAAATGGCAACTTGTTCCTTGTAGATCTTAAGTTCATTGGCTATCGGGTCATGAGGAACGAATGCATCATTATCAGGACGATCACATACATTATTAGAGTGGAAGATGCACAACTTGGTTACTAACAGAAAATTATTATTGAACACAAAAATATTGTTTCATATGGAATAACATTGCTTGGTTTTACCCATATGACACTAGTTGAGTCATTAACATTTGACTGGTGTACTTCATTCTGATCTCACGTCTCGTCCAGCATTAGTAAACACTATGATCAATAACATTTCCAGATAGTACCTCAGGATAAGATTGATGCAATAGATGGACAAGCGTGTGGATTTGCAGAATCCAGGCTGAGGGGAAACTTAGCCCTTCATGAATATAGTCTGCAGCAACGAGGTTTCATTACAACATCGAATCAAAGCGTCAAATTCATTGCTTGGAAAAATATTTTCCTCATTCAGAGCTAAGTCTTGGACTGTTTTGATTATCAATCTGCATCAAAGGTGTTTCCCTGTTCACCAGCCAGAAAGAGTAGTTCCTCTTCATCCAAAACTGCACCATTCTCTTGGGCTTGCATCAGCAGCATTTTGTCCTTGAAATAATCAAAATTCTATGGATGCTTCGGCTGAGTACAGTTCCTCGCACTTGTTCTAACCCCATTATAGTTATAACACTTGACCGGTTTTCCTTGACCTGTATTAGCATTCCCAGCTCTATTATGTGCCCCTCATTGCCTGCAACACCATTTCCCCGAGCAACATAGCTCTGATTATGTCGCCTTTGAACATTCTGAATGACAACCCGACCATCTTGAATGGTTGCTTGATTTCGGGTGTTAGAGAGGTCCATAAGTTGATTTGTTCGTCTGAGAAGTGTATCTCTGAATGTTGGGCCAAGAAGTGCCATTTGTTTGGTTAGGTTGTTAAGTATTTCATCAGTTTGGGTGTATCCGGAATCAATTTGTGATGTTTCAGGGAATTGTGGATATTGTAGTGATTGAGGGTTTGTTGATGAAGAAGGATATTGATGAGACTGGACATGTGATGATTGGGCATGAGGTTGGACCGTTGACACAAATGCAAGTTGATCATTTGTAGCAGGAGTGATTCTTTCAATAATCAGTCGATCTTGTGCAGCATGCTTCTCATGTTGTTTTAAGTATGCATACAGCTGTTCGTGATTTGTCTCTTTCAGACCTTTGTTGAGTTTAACGCTGTCATAAACCTATCCATTCAGGGTGACCATATTGTTCACAAACTTGGAGTTCAGTTGAATGTTAGGCATTGTCATTCTGATATTCCTCATGTCGTTGACCAGCTTGTGAAAGCGAACATAGTACTCATTGATGTTTTCACCTGGAAGCATCTTGAACCTCTCAAACTCATCGTACAACTGAGATTCTCTGTCTTCTTTTGTGAGCTCAGAACCTGCAAGAAGCATTTGACGTTTGTCCCTCAAATTGCTTTTGCTTTCAATGTGTGATTCATGAGCTTGTAGACTATTTTTGGGTATCCTTGAAGCACAATATTGGGGTTACGGGACATCTGGCATCGTATCGTTTTCTTCTCCGTGTGCATGAGATCCTCATATGTACGAGGCCTTTTGGTCCAAGAAGGACACCTCCCTCCGGGGTTGGGTTTGGTAGTTCGAGTGTATCTTGTGGTTCTTAGCTCAAATGGTCTTGATCAATTCGACTATAACATTTTCAATCCATTTTCCTTTCCCCTACAGTACAATCGGATTCATTGTGACCATGATTCGTATCAGTCTATCGAGCATAGGAGGGCGGGTATCGAGAACCGGCCGCTTGAATATCATCTGAATTACTGGACATGGTTGATTACTTGTATTATGATAAACTTTGGATCGGTACAATGATTAGTGATTGTATGTTAAAAGTGATGATTGTTTGTTGATTTAGGTGATATGTTGTTTGTTTGTGGTTTGGTTTGGTTTAATAATTTATGAATGTATACACAAGTCTAAGTCTGGATGTTAAGACAAGACAATACGCAATGATAAGTACTAGACAAAACGCAGTCTAGAAACTTAGACAAAACGCAATGGAGAATTTTTTTTGCCAGAGATTCTTTCCACCAAAATGCAATAAGGGTCTTCAACTTTAGACAAAACGCAGATCCAAATCGCAGTGAGTAGGAGACAAAACGCAGTGAAATGTCTTAGGCAAAACGCAATCAACCCTTGAGATAAAACGCAATCAAGGTTATAATTGGACAGTGTTCTCTGGTCAAAAAACGCATGAGGGTCTTAGACTTGAGACAAAAAAGCAATACACAAAACGCAACCTGCAGTGTTAACCAAAACGCAATACACAAATCGCAACTGACAAAACGTAACTGCTGTACTACACTAGAATACAAACTGTAGTGTACTATTCTCTGACAAAACGCAGAGACAAAACGCAACTAAGAAATCGCCAGTGAGACAAAACGCAGTCAAGAAAAATACGAACTTTCTTCACTAAAAAAAAACTAAAATCTTCCTTTTGAACTTTTTTGCTTGATTTCTTTTGCACAAACTTGATCCTAGGAAGCTATTAACAACATTAAAAACCACTATCTTTAAACACCACAAATCGTTGAGAATCATAAGGAGTGCCAAGGAAATAAGACATAACCTTCATAAACAACCAAACTTTTGATCTAAACTATACCAAGAAACGCACACACAATCTATCTAATCATCCCATGAGCTCTGATACCAATTGTAGTATATTGGATATCATAACACAAGCATAGATGATTGGGTTGGCCGAATTATCTAGAGAGAGAGTGGAGAGTTTCTAGTGAGAGAAACACCTAGTGAAGGTTTGTGATAAATTATGAACAACCCAACCTTCCATGCTGGAAGGGTGTTTTAAATACACATGGGTTTTATGCCCCTACGGTGGGGCTATGGTGTGAGGTTAACATGTTGGGTAAAGACCCGGCCCAACACTCATAAGTCATACACTTACGATTCAATTCGAATAAGCTATTTAGACAGTAACACGGGTTTGGTGGACCGATGTCTTTTTCTTAAACCTTACACTTAGTCTTATCAAAGACCATAGTGTATACGGGACCACTCGGCTCTAAAATATCTTCTTGCTAAGCAGATGCTAAGCCGAGATTGCTTTGGTGGATTCTCCTACTCCAAGAATTTGATGTCATTATTCGTGATAAAAAAGGAGCGGAGAATCTTGCGGCCGACCACTTATCGAGATTAGAAAATCCTCATCAAGGTAGTCTCGAGAAAAAGGAAATTACAGAAACATTTCCTCTCGAGACACTTGGGATGGTTACCTTTCGTGGTGATTCGAGTACCCCATGGTTTGCCGACATTGCAAATTACCACGCGAGGAATTTTATTGTGAAAGGGATGTCGTCCTAACAAAATAATAAATTCTTTAAAGACGTTAAGCATTATTTCTGGAACGACCCCTACTTGTTTAAGATTTGTGCGGATCAAATGATTAGGCGATGTGTTCACGGCCAAGAAGCCGTTGATATCCTCATGGGTTGCCATAATGGACCCATCTGGGGACATCATGGTGCCAACTACACCGCTAAAAAAGTCTTTGATTCCGGTTTCTATTGGCCTACTATTTACCGAGATGCCCATGACTTGGTCACACGGTGTGACGCTTGTCAACGTCAAGGCAAAATCTCGCAACGTGATGAAATGCCTCAAAATGCAATTCAAGTTTGCGAGATCTTTGACGTATGGGCATCGATTTTATGGGACCGTTCCCGTCTTCTCGATGGAACAAGTACATTCTCGTGGCCGTCGACTACTTGTCCAAATGGGTTGAAGCAAAAGCGCTCACCACTAATGATGCCCGAGTTGTTGTAAAATTCTTGAAATCTCTTTTTGCCCAATTTGGAAATCCTCGTGCTATAATTAGTGATCGTGGTACCCATTTTTGTAATGATCAATTTGCTAAAGTTATGCTTAAGTATGGAGTTACTCATCGTCTTTCTACCGCGTATCATCCAAAAACGAGTGGACAAGTGGAGGTTTCAAATTGTGGGTTAAAACGTATTTTAGAAAGGACCATAGGTGAAAACCGTGCTTCTTGGTCTGATAAGTTAGATGATGCATTATGGGCCTTCCATACCACTTTTAAAACACCTATCGGGTGTACTCCTTATAAGCTCGTGTACGGAAAGGCTTGCCATCTTCCTATCGAACTTGAAGACAAGGCCTGTTGGGCCTTGAAACATTGTAATTTTAACCTTAAGACCGCGGGTGATCACCGGAAAGTTCAAATGAATGAATTAAATGAAATCCGGGATCAAGCCTACGAGAATTCTTTAATCTACAAAGAGAAAACGAAGAAGATTCATGACTCCAAGATTAAGAACCGTGTCTTCAACGTTGGTGATCGAGTTCTTCTCTTTAATTCTTGATTAAAGATTTTCTCGGGCAAGCTCAAAACCCGTTAGACCGGACCGTTCACCGTTGCTCAAGTTTTTCCTTATGGAACCATCGAGTTATCTTAGACCCACGGACCAAATTTCAAGGTGAACGGTAATAGACTTAAACACTATTTTAGAGGGGACATACCACCGATGGTTGTCTTGGATCTCCAAACTTTCCCTATGGACCACTAAATTCGGGGTCGAGTCAGGCTCGCGACTCGGTTATAAAAAACAAGCGCTTCGTGGGTGGCAACCCATGCTTATCCTTAGTAGTATATTAGTATAATAATTATGAATAAGTGTGATGTGAGGAGGCTTGCCTCTTCCTTTCTTGTGTTTCGTGTGTTGTGTTTTATGTCCAGGATTGCCCGGATTATGAAGGTTCTCGTGCTCGTGGTTTTGTCCATCGTTCACTCGATCCTCAATCCTTAGCATGCTTTTATATGGGAATCCGATATCTTAGATCTTATTGATTAACGTTTATCTATTAGCATAATTAATAAACGGCTTTAGATTTGCGTAGAGACCCTTTAATATTTGGATTATGCCTTGAAATTAGTATGGGGGTGATAGTCTCACATTGAGGACAATGTGTAGTTCTAGTATGGGGGGGATCTTTCGATTTGATCTTACTTGTATCTGCCTTGTCTTCACGTAATCCCGTTTTCCACCAAAAATATGTGATTTTATGCCAAATTTAAAAATTTTCAAAAATAAAATAAATATTTTGACACAAATGTTTGACTTTCCGTTGGTGAGAATGAGAATAAATTTTGACTTGATCGAGCATGTTGCGCTCTAGCTTGCCCCTTAACTTATATAAATTTAAGCTTTTGCTAGTCTTTTATACAAGAAGCTTTAAAATGCGAGTTCTAGCTTATAAAAAGCCAAGAGTTTGCAAGTTTCCATGATAGACTTTAAATATGCAAAGCTTGTTTTATTAGACTAAGCATTCACGGATCTTTTTAGTAAAGATTTTAAATTTGCGAAGAACAAGAAATGATAGAGTTTTATATAAGTTAGATGCTAAACATGGAGTAGTTGGATCTCTTTAGAGCTCATAGAGGTTAATTGTGACTTTTTTCTCCCATTAGCTTAATAAACTTTATATAATTGTTGAATAAATAAAGTTGCTTTGGTTTTTGCGATTCTTAGTTTAAATCATTTCGTAGAGATTCCTTCTGGTGAAAGTAAGGTACACATCGAGGTTTTGTCTGTGTTGTGGGGAAATAGGCTACCGATTCCTGACGGCTCGCTACCGTTGTTTAGGTAGTTAAAAGACCACAAGTCTTGAAATTTGGCTATAATAATAGTTATGTAATAAACCAAAGCCGAAATAAGACCACTACCTCTTGTCGGCTCACAACCGATGTGGTAGTCGTTTAAAGGGTAGAGGTAATAATAATAATAAAAACTGTGGGCTGATAAAAGTTTACTGCCTCTTGCCGGCTCACAACCGATGTGGCAGTCTTCAAAAGAAGGCCCATAGTAAGAATAATAATCCGAGACTGATAAAAGTTTGCTGCATCTTGCCGGCTCATAACCGATGTTGCAGCCTTCAAAAAGGTCGAGGATCACCGAGGTCGAAATAAGACTCCTGGACCATGGTCGGCTCGCATACCGATGTGGCAGTTGTTTAAAGGACCGAGGTTTAATAATGTTGCAATAATAAAAGAATAAACCTTAATGTGGACCTTATTCTCACCTAATCGTTCTCGATAGGAAAGGATTTTCAAACTAAATTGTGGTTATCTAACCACCGGGTTTACTTTATGTGAATAAGACATTAACTTATTTGTCACAAATAAGTAATAATAAAATCTTAGAGGATTTAGGAATAAGGGATGCGAAAATTTTAATGTTATTACGTACCACATTAGCATTTATGAGTAGTGTTAGCATCTTAACTGGTATTTAACAATGATTTCGTTTTTAAGCTTGGTTTGGGGCGGGTGAAAAATCAAGGACGGTGAATTTATCCTTTTGGACATTATTGAAATATGTTTCTTGTTCCGTGATCCTAAAAGTTATAATTAAATAATGAAAGTCAATATCCCGTCACTTGAGAAAAATACAAAAATATATGAATAAAAATGGTAAAATGAGGCGTTTCAAAACTATTGATTTCTTAATCCCTTTAGATGAGCACTTAGCTACTTTTCGAGGTGACTAGTTTAGGGGGATTGGAATTTTTGGTTTTAAGCGTATTTGTAACATTGCGTGCGGACACGGCAATAGCTTGGTATGAGGGATTTTGGTATGTGCGTAAATATACATACATTTTACCTAATAAAACAAGCTTTAAAAAGTCAATAATAATTAAATTATAAATAAAATGGCATTGTATTTGTTCGTATTGTGAAATTGTGTCTTGCTGTGGTATGGATTTATCACAACAGACAAAAAACATAGGCCAATTCAGGACTAAAAACCGATCACTGGGAATTGGAATGAGCGCGGAAAACCAAGCCAAAGGCGTACCCATCTTCATACGGGCCAACCCGGGCCCACTTAATGGGCCGGGTCAGCCCACAATCCTATTATACTAAACCAAGGCCTTTTTAAAAATCAAGTCCATTAATCCTAAAACGTTTTCTGGCCCAAATTAATAAAACAAAGCCCAAATCCAAAACCCTTAGTCCAAGTCAACGCAAGAGAAACAGGTCAAAAATTACTGTATATCTTTTTCCTTTTCCCTCTCGTTTCCACCATTAACAAACACCCAGGGTAAACCACCCTTTTCACCCCACGCTCGTACGCTTTTAGAAGATCTTACTGACAACTCTAACACTCTTAGTAGCCACGCTGGCAATCCCCAGCAATTTGATTGGCTGTGACACGTGGCACATGATCCAAGGGCTACAATTGATGGATTAAAGGCGGTTTGGGATGAAGGGTTAAGATTTGATGCTTCAAGGACGCTCCTCCTTTTGGATCCTTCTGCTTAGCACTATAAATAGGAGGAGCCTTTAGGCTTTTTAGTGTAGCTTTAGCTTAAAAATTTAGCTTATTGTCTTTTCTTATTGTAATTTCCTTTTAAAAGTTGTAACTCTTTCAATATTAATAAAAATTCAGTTTGTTTCCTTTAATCGTTTTTAAATTATGTTTTTAACTATTATGAATTCATTTAAAATGTGTTTAGACATAACCTAATAAGCTCAATAAGCTCTTTGTTATCTTATAAGATAGACCTCATTCAGTTAAGCTTGCTAAAGGCTGGCTTAACTGAATAAGCTACTCACTTAAATAACCTCAAAATTACCTTAAGCTTTTTTATGGATGATAAGCCAGATTGGGATGGGCTTATGGACTTTACCAGCTTATCTTTGATAAGCTGGAGCTTGTAGAATAGCTCTAAGAGCAATTTATTATCCTTGTTTTGAGCAAAGGATTAAGGTGGGTTCTCATTTTTATTTTTTTCATCTCATAATCTGCTTTAGCTTATTCTAGTCCTTATTTTATGCTTATTATTGCTTAATATTGTTTATTATAGTTTGTTATTGCTTATTGATGCTTGCTTATTGGTTAGATCTCATTTGTTTATGTTTTGATATAAATCTGCCAAAAATCACAAAAATATGCTTATTATGGTAGCTTATAGTTAAGTGCTTATTAGTAGTTGAAATTAGCTTAAAAGTTCTTAATATATTTAGATCTTAATCTGGTTTAAGTTTTATTGCTTATATCAAACTGTTTTTAAGCTTAAAATGTTTTTAATAAAACTTAAGGGGTGTTTGGCACTAGCAGTACTAACCATGTGTTAGTACTGTTGGTTTATCTTTGGCCTTTAAGTCACTTTTGATAAGCTAAGAATAAGCCTATAAGTCAGTTTTTATAGGTTTTTAAGGTTTAAAACTATAGATTAAGGTTTGATCTATCATTGTTTTGAAACTGTGGTGTTTTTGATCATTAGTACTGCTAGAATCATTTGATCTTCATAAGTAGTATATTTGTGTTGTTGAAATGGTTGTTTTCAAATATGTAGTATAAGTAGTTTGGTAAAGAGTGCAATTGTTATTTGAGGTTTTGGTTTCAAACTGTCATAAGTATTTCTTAGTCTTAGTTTTATAAAGTTAAAAGTCCATTTTGATTGATAAATCTAGATTAGTATAAGTTTGAATCAGAGTCTAAAAATCATAACATGAGCTCTTTAGATATAGTAGGTAATCTGTTTTAGCTTATTTCATAATTTGGTCATCATCTGGTAGCTTTTAAATAGGGCTGCAAAAGCCATTTCAAACTGTCTAAAAATTAGAAAAACCAAAGACATAGTTGTTAGCTTAATCTGTCATTTTCAATAGCTTTTAATCTAGCTTAAAATAGTTCCAAATTGCTTAAATTTAGCTTAATATAGTTCATTAGTGTTCAAGCTTAATCTGTTCTTAGCTTTTAACAATTAGCTTATAGCCTAAGTTATATAAAAACTAGCTTAAAAGTAGTCAAATAATCTGTTTTAAATAGCTTTTTAGTTATAAAACTGTTGTGAAACTTTAGCTTATTTCTAGCATTATTATTCATATTTATAAAAGTTATTTTACAAAAAAGTAGCTGTTTTCGCTTTCATAGGTTTTAGTATTTTTAAAAGAAAAGGTCAAAAATAAAAATAAAAATAAAAAGGTAAGGTCCAGGACTCGAACCTGTGACCTCACCCTCAACACACCAACAACCTTACCACTGCGCCCTTGGGACTTTTTTTCATAAGTCTCTTGGGTCAGTTTCCTTTTAAGTCTTATTTGCAGTTTTAGCTTTTAAGCTTGTTTTAATTTTAGCAGCTTATAGCTTTTAGCTTATTGTCCAGTTTTATTTCATAAACCTTAGTAATAGTGTTAAGAACTTTCAGTATTTTTTTTAGAATTTTTATAAAATAGTTTAGTATTTTTAGATTTATTTTTAGATTAAAAGTGTTTTATTTGAATTAAAAATATAAAAAAAGTAAGAAAAATATAATTTTTGTTTTGAAAATTATTTTAGTGCATTTAAGTTTAAAATTTAGCATTTTGAATTTCTAGGATTTAAATTTGTGTTATTTGCTTAAGTAGTCGCGTTTTTAACTCCTTTTAACGTTTTATGCTTAAATCCTTAATTGCTTTAATTGTTAGTTTGCCTTTATTTGCTTTTGCATCTAGTTAGTAGAAATAGAATCAAAATCAAAATCTTGAACTATTCAAATCACGCGATCACGAACTTAACGAGATTCTTAATTCACGCTTCTTCAGGATAAGACTCGGGAAGATTTCGTCATCACTTTTCCTAAAGTGATTTTCGTTTCTTAACGGAATGTCTTCCTCTTATTATTTTGGTATTTGGATTTTAGTAAATCATATATATACATATATATAATATATATGTATTATATATATATTATATATATGTCTATATTATATTTATGTAGATATATATATATATGTATATATATTATATAATCTTGTATTATATATATATATATATATTATATATATTTATACTATTAAATCCGTACCAAGTTTTTGGCGCCGCTGTCGGGGATGTTGTGAAACGAATATCGCGTTGAAGTTTGAAGATTAGTGTTTTGAAGACCCTTCCTCGTGAAGTTATCGATTCGTTATTTTCTTTTATATAAAACTAAAAAATACAAAAATATTTTATTTTTCTCGTTTTTTTTCGTAGATTTATTAGAAAAACCAAAAATACTTTTCCTAAAGTATTTAAAAAACCAAAAAAATTAAAAAACAATAAAAACAACCGTTGTTTCTTCGGCTCACCTTTAGATTACAAAACTTAAGGAGTGGATTAAGGAGGGTTTGATCCTACGAATCCTTTTTCAACCCGAAAGGAGAAGGTTTTTAAAACGCTTCGCGCTTCCCCGCTCCTCCGCTTCTTTGTGCGTTTTCTAGAGAGTTACCGTACACTTGTTCGATTATCGGCTACAAATTTTTTTTTACTGCATGCGCACCCGCTCTTCATCGAATTTAATTGTTGAATCTTCCACGACTCAGAAATGTCGTAATCGCAAACATTCCAAGCAAAGAGTCGAACCGTTTTCTCTTGAAGAGACTTCCGTAGTTACGATTGCCGATCAACGTACTATGGCGGAATTACTCCAAGCACCCACCGAGGGTTACAGAGATGCTATCGTTATTCCTGCTATTCTCGCGAAGAATTTTGAGCTTAAACATGGTCTTCTAAATCTTGTAACTTCAAAACAATTTTACGGATTTGAGAAAGAAGACCCTCATGCTCACATTCGTTGGTTTAACAAGATTACTTCCACGATTAAGTATAAAGATGTGCCTAATTCGTCGATTAAGCTTATGCTTTTTCTATTTTCTATCGAGGGGCAGCCCGGATTTGGCTCGAAAAGGAACCCCCTCCATCTATTCTTACTTGGGAAGACCTTGTTTCCAAGTTTATTAACCAATTATTTCCTCCTTCCAAAACAACAAATCTCCAAAATGAAATCACAAATTTTTAACAAAAGTTTAAGGAAACGTTTAGTGAGGCATGGGACTGTTTTAAGGATCTCCTTCGTGCATGCCCACATTACGGTTTTATGGAACCACATCAACTTGATACTTTCTACAATGCTTTGACCCCAACCAATCAAGATTCTTTGAATGTCGTCGTCGGTGGTAATCTTTTGGCTAAAACTCCTCGATATGCTTTGACAATTATTGAAAACAAATCAAAAGTTCGCAATTCACAAAACAAACCGGTTGTTTCCAAAGTGAGTGCTAATACTTCTTCTTTGACCACGGCATATCCATCGGAGATGGCCGCTCTTACTGATGCCGTTAATGCTATGCTTCGTCATGTTAAGACCTCATCTCCAGAGACCGTCAAAGCAATTTTTGAAAGTTATGTGACTTGTGGGGGACCGCATCCCTACTATGAGTGTCTTGCCGCCGATGGCAACACTTTCAATGCTTCTGCAGCCGCATCAACCTATAACCAAAATCAAGGATATCATCCTCAAGGAGACCCGAATTATCGTGCTAGCAATCAAATGGGACCACCTGGTTTTCCTCCCGTGAAAAATAATCAAAACTGTTTCAATCAAAATCATGGGTACAATCAGAACCGAGGAAATAATTTCAATCAGGGTAACCAGAATTATCAAGCTCCGGCATGTTGTCCTTCTCGAATGAAAATTGTCAAAATCAAGCAAGATAAATGATGCTAATATGAAAGCTATGCAAAATCAAATAAATAATGTGAAAAGTGAATTGAGAAATGAAATGCAAGCTTCAATACAAACTTCAATGTTAAATCAAACCAATGAGCTTAAGAATATGATGGCTAGTTTTTTTCAAATGAATACCGCTTCTTCTTCGGGTTCAGGTTCACTTCCTAGCAACACTGTTACTAACCCGAGAGGTGACTTGAAAGAAATCACCACCCGAAGTGGTATTTCTTATGATGGACCTCCAATTCCACCTCCTTTCTCTCCTCTTCCCAAGGTGGTCTGGACGGAACACCGAGGTGACAAAGGATACGGTGCAACCGAGTACCAAAAACATCCAACTCCGGTAGTCCAAATTCAAGTTCTAATTGATGAGCCCGTTGTTTCTCCTAAGCCTAAACCATTTATACCTTATCCTTCATGAGCTAACAAACAGAAACTTCATGAAAAAGATGATACTCTAGCTTCGATAATTTGTTGAAATTCTTTAGGGAAATTAAATTTTAGAGCTCTAGTTTCGCGGATGCTATTCTACATATGCCGAAATTTTGCTTCAATGTTAAAAAGTCTCCTCTTAAATCAAAGAAAAATTGTTTAACTTAGCTAAAACACCAGTGAATGAGAATTGTTCGGCGGTTATCCTAAAAAAGTTGCCCGAAAAACTTGGAGACCCCGGCAAGTTTCTTATTCCATGTGATTTTCCGAAGATAGTTGAATGCTTAGCCTTGGTCGATCTTGGTGCAAGCATCAACTTGATGCCTCTTTCCATATGGAAGAAGCTCTCACTCCCTGAACTTACTCCTACTCGAATGATTCTTGAACTTGCAGACCGATCGACTACTAGTCCATCCGGTATTGCCGAAGATGTCTTTATAAAAGTAGGAAAGTTCCATTTTCCGGCCGACTTCGTAGTCGTTGATTATGTTGTTGATCCTCGGGTTCCCTTAATTCTCGAGAGACACTTTTTGAGGACGGACGTGCTTTGATTGATGTTTACGATGAAGAATTAACTCTCCGAGTTGACGATGAAGTCATAACCTTTAAGTTGGTCAAACTTCAAGATACTCCTATAATGATGCTGAATCGGTTAATTGAATCGATGTCATCGATGTTTCATGTGAGGAGTATGCTCAAGAAGTTCTCGGATTTTTGGATAGTTATACGAGTGGCAATCCCACTCTCCTTTAAGACCGATTCTGTCTACTTTCCCTCTTTTCTTCACACCTTTTGAGGGTTGGTGACTTCATTTTGAAGAAGAAAATCGAAGCTTGTCTTACAAATGATTTCAATTTCTCACGGAATTGATGATGCCGACTCTTGATCTGGTGGGAGACCTTATTCTACTCATGAAGTTATTAAATGATGATCAATCAATCTCCTCTCCCTCCGATAAAGGAACTTATTTTGAGGAACTTAAAACGATAAAATCTTCTATTGATGATCCTCCGGAGCTCGAGCTTAAGAATTTACCATCTCATCTTGAATACGCATTTTTAGAAGGAATCGATAAATTACCCGTCATAATTTCTAAAGAATTAAAAGAAAAGGCCGCCCTTTTAAAGGTTCTTAAATCACACAAAAAGGGCCATCGCATGGTAAATCCGACATTAAGGGTATCTGACCATAGATTTTGTTCACAAGTCTTAATGGAAGACGATTTCAAATCGTAGGTTTAATACATAAGCAAGGGTAATCTGTAAATTCATGAGGTTATAAAAAAGGAAGTTATCAAACTCCTTGACACCGGATTGATTTCCCCTATCTCTGATAGTTCGTGGGTGAGTCCCGTTCATTGTGTGCCTAAGAAGGGTGGCATGACCGTAGTTGAAAATGAAGATAATGAGTTGATTCCTACAAGACTAGTTACCAGATGGCGTGTTTGTATAGATTACCGAAAGCTTAATGATGTGACTTGTAAAGACCATTTCCCGTTGCCTTTCATGGACCAAATGCTAGAACGTTTAGCAGGGGGGAAACGAATTATATGCTTTTTAGAATGGCATTTTCCGGGATATTTTTCAAATTCCCAATTGACCTGCAAGACCAACGTGAAGACCAACCTTCACTTTTGCCATTATGGACGTTTGCTACGCGTATACCTTTTGGTTTTTTGTAATGCTCCGGGCACGTTCCAAATGTGCATGATTGCCATTTTCCACGATATGATTGAGGAAACAATGAAGGTCTTTATGGTCGATTTCTCAGTCTTCGAGGATTCTTTCTCCTCATGCCTCTCCCATTTAGACAAAATGCTAAAATGCGAGGCGAAGACACTAATTTAGTTCTAAATTGAGAGAAATGTCATTTTATGGTAAAGAGGGCATTGTTTCTAGGACATAAGATTTCAAATGTCCGGGATTGAGGTCGACAATGCTAAGTTGGATGTTTAGCTAAAACTCCACTCATCGACTTCCGTCAAAGGCGTTCGAAGTTTTTAGGTCACGTCGGGTTCTATCGTCGATTTATTCAAGATTTTTCTAAAATCGCCCGGCCGATGACCCATCTTCTAGAAAAAGAAACCCCGTTTATTTTCTTGAAAGAATGTATTGAAGCATTTAATATACTTAAGAAAAAGTTAACTGAAGCCCCAATTTTAGTTGCCCCCGATTGGGACCTACCATTTGAAATTATGTGCGACGCTAGTGATTATGCGGTAGGTGCAGTCTTGGGGCAATGAAAGACCAAACATTTTCAGCCTATACACTATGCAAGTAAGACCATGACGGATGCTCAAGCACATTACACTACTACGGAAAAAGAATTATTAGCCGTGGTGTATGCTTTTGAGAAATTCCGGCCTTACTTAGTCTTATCAAAGACCATAGTGTATACGGACCACTCGGCTCTCAAGTATCTTCTTGCTAAGCAAGATGCTAAGCCGAGATTGCTCCGGTGGATTCTCCTACTCCAAGAATTTGATGTCATTATTCGTGATAAAAAAGGAGCGGAGAATCTCGCGGCCGACCACTTATCTAGATTAGAAAATCCTCATCAAGGTGATCTCGAGAAAAAGGAAATTAATGAAACATTTCCTCTCGAGACCCTTGGAATGATATCTTTTCATGGTGATTCTAGTACCCCATGGTTTGCCGACATTGCAAATTATCATGCGGGGAATTTCGTTGTAAAAGGGATGTCGTCCCAACAAAAAAAAGTTCTTTACGGATGTTAGGCATTATTTTTGGGACGACCCCTACTTGTTTAGGATTGGTGCGGATCAAGTGATTAGACGATGTGTTTATACGCAAAAAAGCCGTTGATATCCTCACTGGGCTTGCATAATGGACCCATCGGGGGTGACTCATGGTTGCAAACTAACACCGTTAAATTAATAGTATTTGATCTGGATTTTTTGGCCGGGACAACTTTACCGCGATGCCCACGACATGGTTAAGTCATGTGACTCTGTCACGTCAAAGGCAAAAATTCTCACAAAGCACGAAATGCCTCAATATGCAATTCAAAGTATGGCGAGATTTCTGACGTGTGGGGATCGACTTTATGAGAACGTTGCGGTTCTTCTCGAGGGAACAAGCTACATTCTTGTAGCCGTTTGTCTATTTGTCTAATGGGTTGAAGCAAAAAGCGCTCACAACTTATGTTGTCATGTTATGTCGTTAAAATTTTTAAAATCTCTCTCTTCGCCCGATTTGGAACTCCTCGTGCTATAATTAGTGATCGCGGTACCTATTTTTTCAATGACCAATTTGCAAAGGTCATGCTTAAGTATGGAGTTACTCACCGTCTTTCTATCGCGTATTATCCACAAACGAGTGGACAAGTAGAGGTTTCAAATCATGGTTTGAAACGTATTTTAGAAAGGACCGTTGGCGAAAACTGTGCTTCATGGTCCGATAAGTTAGTGATTTCTTGATGGGCCTTCTCGTTACCGCTTTTAAAAACACCCATAGGGTGCCACTCCTATAAGCTTATGTATAGTGTACGTAAATGCTTGTCATCTTCCTATTGAACTTGAAAACAAGGCCTATTGGGCCTTGAAACATTGCAATTTTAATCTTAAGATCCGCGGGTGATCACCGAAAAGTTCAAATGAATGAATTTATATAACTCCGGGATCAAGATTACGGAGACTCTTTATCTACAAAAAAAAAAAAAAACAAAAAAACAAAAAAAGAGAAAATGAAGAAGATTCATGACTCTAAGATTAAGAACCGCGTTTTCAACATTGGTGATCGAGTCCTTCTCTTCAATTCTCGATTAAATATTTTCTCGGGCAAGCTTAAAACCCGTTGGACCAGACCGTTCACCGTTGCTCAAGTTTCCCTTATGGAACCATCGAGTTATCTTAAACCGACGAACCAAATTTCAAGGTGAACGGTCATAGACTCAAGCACTACTTTGGAGGGGACATACCACCGATGGTTGTCCCAGATCTCCAAACTTTCCCTATGGACCACTAAATTCGGGGTCGAGTCAGGCTCGTGACTCGGTTATCAAAAACAAGCGCCTCGTGGGTGGCAACCCATGCTTATCCTTAGTAGTAGTATAATATTTATTAATAAGTGTGATGAGAGGAGGCTCGCGTCTTCCTTTCTCGTGTTTCGTGTTTTGTGTTTTATGTCCAGGATTGCCCGGATTATAAAGACTCTCGTGCTCGTGGTTTTGTCCATTGTTCACTCGATCTTCTATCCTTCGCACGCTTATTTATGGGAATCCGATATCCTATATCTTATTGACTAACGTTTATCTATTAGCATAATTAATAAACGGCTTTAGATTTGCGTAGAGACCCCTTAATATTTGGATTATGCCTTGAAATTAGTATGGGGTGACAGTCTCACTTTGAGGGATAATGTGTGTAGTTTAGGTATGGGGGGGGGGGGGGGATCTTTCGATTTGATCTTACTTGTATTTGTTTTGTCTTCACGTAACCCCGTTTTGCCACAAAAAATAGCAAAAATATGCCAAAATTAAAAATTTTAAAAATAGAATAAGTGTTTTGACACGTAGTTTTGTCTTTTTGAGAATGAATTTTGACTTGATCGAGCATGTTGCGCTCTAGCTTGCCCTGTGGCTTAATTATATAAATTTTTAGCTTTTGCTAGTCATTTACAGAAGAAGCTTTAAAATGCGAATTTTAGCTTGAAAAAGCCAAGAGTTTGCAAGTTTCCATGATAGACTTTAAATATGCAAAACTTGTTTTATTAGACTAAGCATTCACGGATCTTTTTATTAAAGATTTTAAATTTGCGAAGAACCATAAATGATAGAGTTTTATATAAGTTAGATGCTAAACATAGAGTAGTTGGATCTCTTTAAAGCTCATAAAAGTTAATTATGGCTTTTTGCTCCTATCAGCTTAATAAACATTATATAATTGTTGAATAAATAAAGTTACTTTAGGTTTTTGCGATTCTTAGTTTAAATCACTTTTAGGAGATTCCTTCTGGTGAAAGTAAGGTACACATCCGAGGTTTTGTCAGTGTTGTGGGGAAATAGGCTACCGATTCCTAACGGCCCGCTACCGTTGTCTAGGAAGTTAAAAGACCACAGGACTTGAAATTTGGCTATAATAATAATTATGTAATAAACCGAAGCCCAAATAAGACCACTACCTCTTGCCGGCTCACAACTGATGTGGTAGTCGTTTAAAGGGTGGAGGTAGTAATAATAATAAAAACTGTAGGCTGATAAAAGTTTATTGCCTCTTGTCGGCTCACAACCAATGTGGCAGTCTTCAAAAGAAGGTCCATAGTTAGAATAATAATCCGATACTGATAAAAGTTTGCTGCATCTTGCTGGCTCACAACCGATGTTGCAGCCTTCAAAAAGACCGAGGATCGCCGAGGTCGAAATAAGACTCCTGGACCATGGTCGGCTCGCATACCGATGTCGGCAGTTGCTTAAAGGACGAAAGTTTAATAAATGTTTGCAATAATAATAAGAATAAAGCCAAATTTAAACTTCGGGGTTATCTAAATAAAGCCTCTATTTCTGGACTCGTAGTTGAGTGGTTTCGGATGAAATAAAAAGGATAACCCCTAAATCGTGCAAAATTAGAACTTTAATGTGGACCTTATTCTCACCATATCGTCTCTTTAGGAAAGGATTTCAAACTAATTGTGGTCTAATCCGGGTTTACTTTATGAGAATAAGACATTAATTTATTTGTCACTTATAATAATAATAAAATCCTTAGAGGATTTAGGAATAAGGAAGCGAAAAGTTAAGTTATTACTTACACAATTAGCATTTATGAGTAGTGTTAGCATCTTAACTGGTATTTAACAATGATTTCGTTTTTAAGCTTGGTTTGGGGCGGGTGAAAAATCAAGGACGATGAATTATCCTTTTGGACATTATTGAAATATGTTTCTTGTTCCGTGATCCTAAAAGTTATAATTAAATAATGAAAGTCAACATCCCGTCACTTGAAAAAAATACAAAAATATATGAATAGAAATGGTAAAACGGGGCGTTTCAAAACTATTGATTTCTTAATCCCTATAGATGAGCACTTAGCTAATTTTCGAGGTGACTAGTTTAGGGGGATTGGAATTTTTTGTTTTAAGCGTATTTGTAACATTGCGTGAGGACACGGCAATAGCTTGGCATGGGGGATTTTGGTATGTGCTTAAATACACATACTTTTTACCTAATAAAACGAGCTAAAAAGACCAACAATGAAAAAAAATACATAAAAATGCATTGTATTTGTTTGTATTGTGAATTGTGTCTTGCGGGTATGGATTTATCACAAAAGGACAAAAACAAGGCCAATTCGGACAAAATCGAGCACGGGAATGGAATGAGCGCGGAAAACCAAAGCCAAAGGCGTACCCATCTTCATACGGGCCAACCCGGGCCCACTTAATGGGCCGGGTCAGCCCACAATCCTATTATACTAAACCAAGGCCTTTTTAAAAATCAAGTCCATTAATCCTAAAACGTTTTCTGGCCCAAATCAATAAAACAAAGCCCAAATCCAAAACCCTTAGTCCAAGTCAACGCAGGAGAAACGGGTCAAAAATTACTGTATATCTTTTTCCTTTTCCCTCTCGTTTCCACCATTAACAAACACCCAGGGTAAACCACCCTTTTCACCCCACGCTCGTACGCTTTTAGAAGATCTTACTGACAACTCTGACACTCTTAGTAGCCACGCTGGCAATCCCCAGCAATTTGATTGGTTGTGACACGTGGCACATGATCCAAGGGCTACAATTGATGGATTAAAGGCGGTTTGGGATGAAGGGTTAGGATTTGATGCTTCAAGGACGCTCCTCCTTTTGGATCCTTCTGCTTAGCACTATAAATAGAGGAGGCCTTCTAGCTTTTTAGTGTAGCTTTAGCTTAAAAATTTAGCTTATTGTCTTTTCTTATTGTAATTTCCTTTTAAAAGTTGTAACTCTTTCAATATTAATAAAAATTCAGTTTGTTTCCTTTAATCGTTTTTAAATTCTGTTTTTAACTATTATGAATTCGTTTAAAATGTGTTTAGACATAACCTAATAAGCTCAATAAGCTCTTTGTTATCTTATAAGCTAGACCTCATTCAGTTAAGCTTGCTAAAGGCTTAACTGAATAAGCTACTCACTTAAATAACCTCAAAATTACCTTAAGCTTTATTATGGATGATAAGCCAGATTGGGATGGGCTTATGGACTTTACCAGCTAATCTCTGATAAGCTGGAGCTTGTAGAATAGCTCTAAGAGCAATTTATTATCCTTGTTTTGAGCAAAGGATTAAGGTGTGTTCTCATTTTTATTTTTTTATCTCACAATCTGCTTTAGCTTATTCTAGTCCTTATTTTCTGCTTATTATTGCTTAATATTGTTTATTATAGTTTGTTATTGCTTATTGATGCTTGCTTATTGATTAGATCTCATTTGTTTATGTTTTGATATAAATCTGCCAAAAATCACAAAAATATGCTTATTATGGTAGCTTATAGTTAAGTGCTTATTAGTAGTTGAAATTAGCTTAAAAGTTCTTAATATATTTAGATCTTAATCTGGTTTAAGTTTTATTGCTTATATCAAACTGTTTTTAAGCTTAAAATGTTTTTCATAAAACTTAAGGGGTGTTTGGCACTAGCAGTACTAACCATGTGTTAGTACTGTTGGTTTGTCTTTGGCCTTTAAGTCACTTTTGATAAGCTAAGAATAAGCCTATAAGTCAGTTTTTATAAGTTTTTAAGGTTTAAAACTATAGATTAAGGTTTGATCTATCATTGTTTTGAAACTGTGGTGTTTTTTATCATTAGTACTGCTAGAATCATTTGATCTTCATAAGTAGTATATTTGTGTTGTTGAAAGGTAGTTTCAATATGTAGTATAAGTAGTTTGGTAAAGAGTGCAATTGTTATTTGAGGTTTTGGTTTCATACTGTCATAAGTCTTTCTTAGTCTCAGTTTTATAAAGTTAAAAGTCCATTTTGATTGATAAATCTAGATTAGTATAAGTTTGAATCAGAGTCTGAAAATCATAACATGAGCTCTTTAGATATAGTAGGTAATCTGTTTTAGCTTATTTCATAATTTGGTCATCATCTGGTAGCTTTTAAATAGGGCTGCAAAAGCCATTTCAAACTGTCTAAAAATTAAAAAAACCAAAGACATAGTTGTTAGCTTTAATGGTCATTTCTTACGCTTGTTTATCTAGCTTAAACAATAGTTCCAAATTGCTTAAATTTAGCTTAATCTAGTTCATTAGTGTTCAAGCTTAATCTGTTTTTAGCTTTTAACAATTAGCTTATAGCCTAAGTCATATAAAAACTAGCTTAAAAGTAGTCAAATAATCTGTTTTAAATAGCTTTTAGTTAAAACTGTTGGAAACTTTAGCTTATTTTCTAGCTTATTATTCATATCAAAAAAAAGCTACTTTTACAAAGTAGCTGTGTTTTTAGCTTATAGTTTTGTATTTTAATACGAAAGGTCAAAATAAAATAAAAATAAAAAGGTAAGGTCCAGGACTCGAACCTGTGACCTCACCCTCAACACACCAACAACCTTACCACTGCGCCCTTGGGACTTCTTTTCATAAGTCTCTTGGGTCAGTTTCCTTTTAAGTCTTTTTTGCAGTTTTAGCTTTTAAGCTTGTTTTATTTTTAGCAGCTTATAGCTTTTAGCTTATTGTTCAGTTTTATTTCTTAAACCTTAGTAATAGTGTTAAGAACTTTCAGTATTTTTTTAGAATTTTTATAAAATAGTTTAGTATTTTTAGATTAAAAGTGTTTTATTTGAATTAAAAATATAAAAAGAAAAAGTAAGAAAGAAAAAATATAATTTTTGTATTTTTTTTTTTCTTTGATAATTATTTTTAGTGCTAGCATTTAAGTTTAAAATTTAGCATTTTGAATTTCTAGGATTTAAATTTGTGTTATTTGCTTAAGCAGTCGCGTTTTTAACTCCCGTTAACGTTTTATGCTTAAATCCTTAATTGCTTTAATTGTTAGCTTGCCTTTATTTGATTTTGCGTCTAGTTAGTAGAAATAGAAATAAATCAAAATCTTGAACTATTCAAATCACGCGATCACGAACTTAACGAGATTCTCAATTCACGCTTCGTCGGGATACGACTCAGGAAGATTTGGTCATCACTTTTCCTAAAGTGATTTTCATTTCTTAACGGAATACTTCTCTTATTATTTGGTATTTGGTATTCTAGTTATATATATATATATATATATATATACTATTAAATCCGTACCAGTTTTTGTGCGCGCTGCCGGGGGTAGGATGTTGTGGAAAAATGATATGGCAGTGTTGCTTGAAACATTACTGTTTTTGAAGGACTCTTCCTCGTTGAATTGATGTTTTCGATTTTGTTATTTTCTTTTATATAAACAATAAATAAATACAAAATATTTTATTTTTTCTCGATTTATTTTCGTTAGATTTATTAGAAAAAAACCAAAAAATACTTTTCCTAAAGTATTTAAAAAACCAAAAAAATTAAAAAACAATAAAAACAACCGTTGTGTCTTCGGCTCACCTTTAGATTACAAACTATAAGTGAGGTATAAGGAGGGTTGATCCTACGAACTTCGACCCGAAAGGAGGAAGAGTTTTTAACGCTGCGCCTTACCCGCTCCTCCGCTTCTTTGTGCGTTTTCTAGAGAGTTACCGTACACTCGTTCGATTATCGGTTATAAATTTTTTTTAGTGCATGCGCACCCGCTCTTCATCGAATTTAATTGTTGAATCTTCCACGCCTCCGAAACGTCGTAATCGTAGACGTTCCAAGCAAAGAGTCGAACCGTTTTCTCTTGAAGAGACTTCCGTAGTTACGATGGCCGATCAACGTACTATGGCGGAATTACTCCAAGCACCCACCGAGGGTTACAGAGATGCTATCGTTATTCCCGCTATTCTCGCGGAGAATTTTGAGCTTAAACATGGTCTTCTAAATCTTGTAACTTCAAAACAATTTTACAGATTTGAGAAAGAAGACCCTCATGCTCACATTCGTTGGTTTAACAAGATTACTTCCACGGATTATTAAGTTTAAAAAGATTATGCTAATTCGTTCGGATTAAGCTTATGCTTTTTCCATTTTCTATCGAGGGGGCAACCCAGATTTGGCTAAAAAAAGAACCCCCTCGTTCTATTCTTACTTGGGAAGACCTTGTTTCCAAGTTTATTAACCAACTCTTTCCTCCTTCCAAAACTACAAATCTCCAAAATGAAATCACAAATTTTCAACAAAAGTTTGAGAAAACGTTTAGTGAGGCATGGGACCGTTTCAAGGATCTCATTCGTGCATGCCCACATCACGGTTTTATGGAATTACATCAACTTGATACTTTTTACAATGCTTTAAAACCCAAAACGATTCAAGATTCTTTGGAATGCTGCGCCTAGTCGGTAATCTTTTGGACTAAAACTCTCGAGATCTTTGACAATTATTGAAAACAAATCAAAAGTTCGCAATTCATGAAACAAATCGGTTGTTTCCAAAGTGAGTGCTAATACTTCTTCTTTGACCACGGCATGTCCATCGGAGATGGCCACTCTTACTGATGCCGTTAATGCTATGCTTCGTCATGTTAAGACCTCATCTCCAGAGACCGTTAAAGCAATTTATGAAAGTTGTGTGACTTGTGGCGGACCGCATCCCTACTATGAGTGTCTTGCCGTCGATGGCAACACTTTCAATGCTTCTACAGCCATAGCAACCTATAATCAGAATAAAGGATATCATCCTCATGGAGACCCGAATTATCATGCTAACAATCAAATGGGACCACCTGGTTTTCCTCCCGTGCAAAACAATCAAAATTGTTTCAATCAAAATCATGGATACAATCAAAACCAAGGAAATAATTTCAATCAGGGTAACCAAAATTATCAAGCTCTGCCTCAAGTTGCTCCTTCGAATGAATTGTCAAACTACAAGAAGATAAATGATGCTAATATGAAAGCTATGCAAAATAAAATAAATAATGTGACAAATGAATTGAGAAATGAAATGCAAGCTTCAATACAAACTTCAATGTTAAATCAAACCAATGAGCTTAAGAATACGATGGCTAGTTTTTTCAAATGAATACCGCTTCTTCTTCGGGTTCGGGTTCACTTCCTAGCAACACCGTTGCTAACCCGAGAGGTAACTTGAAAGCAATCACCACCCGAAGTGGTATTTCTTATGACGGACCCCCAATTCCACCTCCTTTCTCTCCTCTTCCCAAGGTGGTTGGAACGGAACCCGACGATTGTGACAAGGATACAGTTGCAACAGAGAGTACCAAAAACATCAACTTAGTATGATCAATTCAAGTTCCAATTGATGAGCTCGTTGTTTCTCCTAAGCCTATACCGTTTATACCTTATCCTTCAAGAGCTAACAAACAGAAACTTCATGAAAAAGATGATAATCTAGCTTTGAAATTTGTTGAAATCCTGTTTAGGGTATTACATTTATAGCTCAGTTTCGTGGATTTCTTTATACATATGCCGATTTATGCTTCTATTGTTTAAAAGTTTCCTTAATAACCTAAGAAAAATTGTTTTTGACTAGGCTAATAATACACCGGTGTAATGAGACATTGTCGGCAGTTATCCTAAAAAAAGTTACCGGAAAAAACTTAGAGACCCCATAGCAAGTTTCTTATTTCCATGTGATTTTCCAAGAGATAGTTGAATATGCTTAGCCTTGGGCGATCTTGGTGCAAGCATCTAACTTGATGCCTCTTTCCATATGGAAGAAGCTCTCACTCCACGAACTTACCCCTACTCGAATGATTCTTGATCTTGCAGACCGATCGACTACTAGTCCATCTGGTATTGCCGAAGATTTCTTTGTAAAAGTAGGAAAGTTACATTTTCCGGCTGACTTCATAGTCGTTGATTATGTTGTTGATCCTCGAGTTCCCTTAGTTCTGGGATGACCTTTTTGGACGGATGTTTGATGTTTTGGTGATGAATTAAACTCTCGACGTTGATGATGAAGCCTTAACCTTTAAAGTTGGTAATAATTTCAAGATACTCTCCTACAATGAATGCTGATTCGGTAATCGAATAGATGTCATCGAACGTTTCATTATGAGGAGTTGCTCGGAGAAGTTATCGGATTTCAGAATAGTTCTACAAGTGGCAATTTCACTCCGTCTTTAGATCCTATCCTTTCTACTTCTTTCCCCTCTCTCACTCCTTTTGAAGGAGGTGACTTCATTTTGGAAGAAATAGAAGCTTGTCTAATAAATGATTCAATTCCACCGGGAATTGATGATGCCGACTTTGATCCGGAGGGAGACCTTCTTCTACTCGAGAAGTTATTAAATGATGACCCATCATCTCCTCTCCCTTCGAAAGAACTTCATTTTAAGGAAATTAAAACGATTAAATCTTCTATCGATGATCCTTCGGAGCTTGAGCTCAAGGATTTACCGTCTCATCTTGAATACGCGTTTTTAGAAGGAACCAATAAATTACCCATCATAATTTCTAAAGATTTAAAAGATGAAGAAAAGACCGCCCTTTTAAAGGTTCTTAAATCACACAAACAGGCCATCGCATGGAAAATCTCCGACATTTAGGGTATCGACCCTAGTTTTTATACTCA
>BQNB010006440.1:0-25998 GCA_026074375.1 Tanacetum coccineum | reverse complement strand
TTTTTATTCTTTTGGCATTTTATTGGCTTTTATTAGGCAAAATCCCGGGTAATTTAGTATATAATTAAGCAAATATCAATACCATTGGAGGACGACCATGAGTTTCCGGCTGAGGAACAGCCATTACCACCTATTGATTCACCCACTGCTGAGTCACCTGGATATATTACTGAGTCGGATCCCGAGGAGGATCCGGAGGAATACGAGGATGATGAGTCAGAGGATGGACCGGTTGACTATCCTATGGACGGGGGAGATGATGGAGATGATGGAGATGATGATGATGACAACGATTCACCTAGGGATGACGCCAGGGATGAGGACGAGGAGGATGAGGAGGACGAGGAGGAGGAGGAGCACTTAGCTCCGGCTGACTCTACTACCGTCATACCTGCTGATGAGCCTGTTTCCCCACCTGAGGGAACAGAGCCTATTGTACCACCACCCTCCACTGACATTACCATTGGGGCTAGGATTACCATCCGACCCCAGACTTCCATATCCCTTCCACCAGAGGCAGAGGTTGAGAGACTTCTGGCCATGACTACTCCATCACCATCACCACCTATCTCACTATCACCACCCTCTGCAGGGGAGCGCCTTGCTAGGTGCATGGCTCCACCTGCTCATTCACCACCTTTACCACCATCATCTGGGTGTCTAACCCAAACCCAGACTCTCAGGATAGCATCCACCCAGGCTCTCATTGATGCAGTTACTGCCGCATTACCACCACCTCCATTACCACCACTACCACCATCTCTACCCATACCATCACCTGTTGATCGTAGGGATGATATTCCCGAGTCTGAGCAGCCTCCCCGCAAGAGGTTGCATTTGTCCACTATACGCTCCAGATATGAGATCGGAGAGAGTTCCACTGCTAGACCTGTCAGAGGTCAAGGGATAGACTATGGGTTTGTCAGCACGGTAGATGCTGAGGAGAGACGACAGGGGATTGAGGGATAGATTATGGATTTATTAACACGGTAGATGCTGAAGAGAGGCGACAGGGGATTAGAGATGTTGGGTACGGGATTAGGGATACTTGGGTAGATCCAGCAGAGGCAGTTCTAGAGATAGCACCTATGACCGTGGGAGAGGTCAATACTAGGGTCACAGAGCTTGCTGAGCTCCATGAGCGTGATACACAGGATTTGTATGCTTTACTAGAGGATGCTCAGGATAGTAGGTCTCGTATATCATATCGAGTCGATATGGACTCGCAGTGGGTCGATTTGCTTATGGGGGATAGGATGACTCTCCAATAGGTAGTATGGATGGTGGAGGAGGAAGCCTATGCTTCCCGAGAGGCTTGGGCTCACTCGATAGGATTGAGTCAGGCGACTCATCAGGAGCTTCAGACCCATCATGATCATGTGTATGCACACGAGACCCACCTCCAGGCACACCAGACACAGCTACAGCTGCAGAGTACTCTCATTCAGACACAGCATCAGGTACACGAGACTCGATTTCAGATCCAGCAGGCTGAGTTAGCAGCGCTTCGAGAGACTGATCGTAGGCGTCAGGACCAGATGGTAGAGACTCTCCGAGTCATCAGAGATATGAGGCGAGAGATGAGCGACATACAGGCTGAGTTGTTAGCACTGCGAGAGCAGCAGAGGAGAGCTAGACAGCCAGGACCAGAGGCTAGGATTCCAGATCACCAGGATGCTTCTGGGGATGCCGACAGTCACATTTAGTGATTTATGTTATTGTATCTTGCTAGGTCATTGTACAGGCATGTTAAGTATTAGGGGTTTTCCCCGCTAGCATAGCCTTAGATCTTTTGTATTGTATTATGTGTACTCCGACAACTATTTCATGTAAAATTTTCAAAGTTATGAATGAAATGGATGTGTTACTTTGTACTATATACCTCTCTTGTGTTGATTATCTCATCTATACATTATTATATTCTGTCATATAACCTCATGTTTTGTCTTTTGTGATCTAGACAAATCATGGCACCTACAACCAGAAGAGGGCCAAATACCCCTGTTAACAACACCAACCCAAACAACATGACTCCAGAATCCATCCAAGCAATGATCGACCAAGCTCTTTTGCGAAACTCCACCAATGGAGATGGAAGCTATAGTTCGCATGGGGATAACCGAAGGAACGTGCAAACTGCGCGCCCTTGTTTTTACGCTGACTTCATGAAGTGTCAACCTTTGAACTTCAAGGGGACTGAAGGCGTGGTCGGTTTAACTCGGTGGATTGAAAAGATGGAGTCAGTTTTCAATATCAGTGGTTGTGCTATTGAGAATCAAGTAAAGTTTGCCACCTGCACTCTGTTAGGTGCTGCTTTGACTTGGTGGAATGGTCAGATAAGAACCTTAGGTCCAGAGGCATATGCAATGACTTGGGAAGTACTCAAGAAAAAGATGACGGACAAGTATTGTCCGCAGGGTGAAATCAAGAAATTAGAAATTGAGCTGTGGAACCTAAAGGTCAAGGGAAACGATGTTCCAGCATACACTGAACGTTTCCAAGAGTTAACCCTGATATGTACCAAGTTTGTTGCCAATGAAACCGAGAAGGTTGACAAGTACATCAGTGGACTTCCTGACAACATTTATGGGAACGTCAAGTCTGCCAGACCCAAGACGTTGGATGAGACTATTGAGTTGGCCAATGACTTGATGGATCAGAAACTCCGCACCTACGCGGAAAGGCAATCTGACAACAAGAGGAAGGCTGATGATTCATCCAGAAACAACCATGGTCACCAACAGCAACCCTTCAAGAGAGATTCATTCTTTTTCACAAGGCCCTTCTACAGTCAACTGGCTAAACCACAGTCAACCAAACCCCCTATTCCATTGTTTCCCATAATACCACAAGGGGTGAATATTCAATTTACCAAAGTTGATTATTAACTTGAAATAGTGCTTTATAAACACAAGGGCCAAAGATGCAATTATCTTATTCTTTCAAAAAGGGCGCGGGTCAATGCCGGGTCAAACTACCCATGGGTACACCTTTTAGCCAATCACAGCTCGACCCCCAACCCAATAACCCAACCATTAACCCGACCTCTACCCGAGTTCCTTATAACTCAATAACAGTCACTGTTCACCTAAAAACCCCCAATGTCGATCTAAACTCTCACACACACATGAACCAACTCGATTCCACCGTAAACCCTAGTTCTTTAAACCTTAAGCCTAACCCTAATTAACCATAGGGTTAATGTCCCTATCACTTCTATAACTAACCTGTCACTATCCATTCCACCTCAACCCCATCCCATGTGGCATAAAGAAGGGATTTGATTGGGCGGTGTGACGCGATTAGTCACACGCCCAATCTATAATCCAATCGTACGGGTATGATTGCAAGATCAAGGAAAGAGAGAATGATGAAGGGCCGAGATGATGAAGAGAGAAGAATCTAGAAGTCCATGGCTCGGGTATAAATACCCGGCTCATTCCAACCTGAAGGGAGTTAGTTTTTTTTGTTAGAATTTTTTTAGTTAATTTTCATGTTAAATCTTAGGTTAATTTTCTTATTGTAATTTTCTTTTAATGTATTAATGTTTTTTCTCGAGTTGTAATAGATAATTTGGTTGATTAATAAAATTCCATTTCCATAAAATCCGAATTACTTTTTCTTATTTCTGCAAATTTAGTAGTGTATTTGTGTTTGTTATTGTTTGTTGTCTTGAACAAGACTTGGAACAAAATGGAGTTGGATGGCTGCTATTGTTTCGAGGAGTTAGTGGTTGATGGTCAACCGTTAGATTAGATTAGGGTTTTGATTATTGTGAGTTGGCTTATGTGAATTAAGCCATAAGCCAGTGATAAGCTGCACTTTCCTGTTCTAGCTGGAAAGTGAAGGTAAACATTACCCTTTTTAGTTAATTCTGTTTTTTTTTTCTTATTAATAATGCTATATTAGATATTATTTGGTTAAGTTAAAGTTTGTATGCGTGTTTGGATTTGCTTATTTGAATAAAGTTAGGATTTGTTAATAACAGTTTAGGATTATAGCTTTTAATCTCTTGATTGTTTTTGATAATGGTTGTTTTGATGGGAATTTAGAAAAGATTTTTAGGGTTGTATAAGCTTTAAGCTTGCATAGCTTATATCAGCTTATTGTAATAAGCTTGAATATTAGGTTTGTAAAAGTTTTCTCTAAAAAGCTTGAATAATAAGCTGTTTTCAATGAAAATGGATGCTGGTTGATGTAATATCAAAGGTTCAGGGACTAATTCTGTAGTTTTTAAAGAATCTGTTAATCATTAAAGTTTCATCGTTAGTCCTCGTTAGTTTCATCGTTAGTCCTTAGATCATTGCATCGTTTGTCCTTTCGTTATTGTTATAGTTAGTTTCATTAGTTTCATAACACGGACTAAACCTGCATTTCTCCAACTTGTGTTTTTTATTAAACTAAAAATGTTACGCCCTACCCCCCCACTTCTCGGTTTTTTCCTTTTAAACCATTTGTTTGGATTTGTTGAGTTACGATTTTATATAAAAGTTTTCATTAATTAAATATTTAGGTTTTCAAATTTAATTAGTTAAATTAGTTTTTATTTAATTGTTTAAATTTGGGGCTTTTTATAAAAACGAGTTTCTGCATTTTTTCTTGTTATAAAAAGTATTTTTACATAATTTTTAGTTTAAGTTTAATATTTTTAAAAAATCATTTTCGAATTTAATCTTTAATTAATTTCGAAAATCAAAAAAAAAAATCATAAAAAAAAAAAATAAAAAGAGTTTAATAAAAACAAAAAAAAAACAATATTAATTTTAGTTTTAAATCACTTAAGTCATTTTTATAAAACAAAGTAATTTTTATCTTTATGTTTAACATTTAATTTCTCAAAACTTTAGTTTTTAATTTTTTAAACTTCAATTTTAAATTTTAAGCTTTAAAGTACGTAAACGTAGTTTTAAAATTGTTTTTTCTCTTATTTTTAAGTAATTTAGGATTAAAATAGCTTAAAAAGTATTTTTCTTATTTTTTTTATCAATTTAATTTCTATTTTTAGAATTTAATTTAGATTAAATAGTTTTAAATTCATAAAAAATCCAAAAACCTTTAAAAAAATATTTTTCTTTTCCTTAAAATTTTCTTTAGCAATAATTTAGGTTTAGGAATTTAGTTTACATTTTTAAGATTTAAATTGCATTTGTTTTCTTAAATGTCGCGTTTTATTTACTTTCGTAATTAGTTTATTTTGTTAATTAGTTGTTTAATTGTGCCTTTAATTTTAGTAGTTTAATTAAATCAAAAAAATATCTCTTCTCTAATTCAAATCAGGATCCAAACTTAAACGAGGTTTCCATTCCACGAGTCGTTGGGGATAACGACCCGGGTGATCATACTTGCCCGGTTTATTATACGTATTCAAATATTATCTTATATATAATTTTGGATGTTGAATTTATCAGGGTAAATTGGTAAACTTTCTTAATTACTCTCGGATTATCTTTATTTTATATTATATTTTACGTGTATAAAACTTACAATCAGTTTTTGGCGCCGCTGCCGGGGACTTGTGTGAGCGATTCCTTCGTTTTGAGTTTGTCGATTTGGTTTGAAGATCCTTTCGTCCTCGAAAGTTAAATTTTTGTCATAAATTCAAAAATCCAAAAAAAAAAAAAATATAAAAAGTAAAAAAATATATTTTCTTTTTCTTTTTAGTATAAGTAAAAGATAAAAAAAATAGAAAAATCAAAAATATAAAAAATTGTCTTTAATTTAGAAAATAAAATTCACCAAGTTGGTTAACGAACACCAACAAATAATATCTTCCATTGAGATATTATCATAAATAAGTTCCGGTGAACTTGCAATTGTTCCCAATTCGTAATCAAAGATTTAACACTTGCCTTTTGTGTCTCTACGACGTACGGCTCACCTTGAAAAGCAATTTTCAAGAGCTACCGTGAAGTAGTTGATTATTTGGTTTAAGTCTCTTTCGTGTAACCGTTAAAAAAAAAAAAAAAAAACGAAAACGAAAAAATTTTAGTGTAAAGTTTTGCTTTTTAATTGTTAGTTTTTCCTTTTTATGCGCACTCGTTTGCAATCTCGTAGACGTCGTCAACAACAAACTCTTTCGGTTGATCCAATTGTTGAACAAAACGTTGTTCCAATGGCCGACAATCGAAGATGCCCAATGGTACAAGCAAAAATCCCCCCCCCTCCAAACACTATCGAGGGGTATGAGGATGGATAGTTGTCCACCAATCAATGCCAACAATTTCGACGCTTACGCAAAAACCGTTAATCAATCTAGTGGGCAAAGCAACAAATTTACGGGTAGACAAGATCCCCACAATCATCTTCGATTTTTTAATAAGGTCACTTCAACGTTTAGACATCCTGAAGTTCCGAACACTTCGGTTAAGCTTTTGCTTTTCCCTTTTTCTCTAGACGGTGAAGCCCGAGATTGGTTTCGACAAGAACCCCAAGGATCAATTCTCACTTGGGTCGACCGTGTTTCAAAATTCATAACCTATACTTTCCCCCCCCCCCTTTCCTCCGACCTTCAAAAAAAACAACTTACTATCGGAATGAAATCATTACTTTTTACCAGGAAACCCAACGAAGCTTTAATTGAAGATGGGAACGTTTTAAAGGATCTTCGTCAATGTACACCATGGCTTTCGGAACTCACAATCGATACTTTTTATCAATTATGTTGAATTCAAACGATCAAGATGCTTTAGATTCTGACAGCAGGTGGCAATTTCTTAGACAAAATCGCCTCAGAATGGTTTAGCGATTATTGAGCAGTCAAAAGTTCGTTACTCAAGAAAGTCGTGCTATTGATTCAAGAGTGAGTACGGTGCTCCTCTTTCTAATTTCATCTTCCAATAATTCTTTCGATATGCTAACAAATTAGCCGCTTCTCTCGAGGATAGATGACAATCAAGATGAACCAAATGATGAGTAAATGGAAAGCTTTAGAGTTAGCTCCTTGCCACCGTCAGCATTGGGAAGTTTGGGTCACTTGTGGATCAAATCACAATTTTAACAATTGTCCGTTAAAACTCGAGTTGGAAACGATTTTCGTTTTCAGGATAATATCCAACAATTTCATCAAACTGCAGCCGTTGGATATTTTCTCCCAAGAAACCAACTTCAAATTTGGCAAGTCAAATGAGACCACACCAGGTTTCAATCACCAAATGTCAATCCAACCAAAACGTTTAAAGGGACCAATTCTAATTAAACCAAAACGTGGAAACTTTAATCAAAAAACCGTCAAAACATACCAAAATAGTTTATCAAGCTCCACACCAACCAATCAAGTTTTACCTTACCAACCTCCAACAAATAGTGTTTTGAAAACAGATTTTGAAAGTTACGTCAAAGCAAATGATGCGATATTGAAGAATGTGCAAAATCAAAATCAAGGTTTGCAAAATCCAAAATGGGCGAATGTTACATGTTTGTTGAAAGTCTTTGTTGAGAATTTCAAAAATCTAGCCTCTACTTCAAATCAGGAACTCTTCAAGTTTCAACCGTAACTACAACCTCGTCAGCAAAATTTATGCATCACCCAAGGAGCGGTAAGGCTTGGAAGAACCTTCGATTCCTCTTACACCCGATGTTTCAAAACCTCAAAAAGAACCTGAACAAAACCCGGAGACGTCAACGGAAAAAGTGCAAAATCCTAATTTGGAAAATACCGCACATGTCCCATCTCCGGGGGAAGAGGATTTAATTTTCATGGAAATTCCAAATCCAAAAGCAAAGAAAACCGTTAATCTTGATCCTAATTCGAATCAATCTAGACTTCCATACCCCGAGAGGATGAAAGTTAGAGGACACGATAAACCGAGTGCTCAATATAGCCGGTTCTTGAAAATGTTCAAACAACTTCGTTTAGAGATTGGATTGAAAGATGCTCTTGTCGAAATGCCAAAGTTTAACAAATGGTTAAGCTCGTTGCTAAGAAACAAAGAGAAGCTTGAGGAGATTGCTATCACAACTGTGAATGCCGAATGTTCCGCTATCATCATGAACAAAGTTCCCGAAAAGCTCGAAGATCCGGGAAAATTTCTCATTCCATGTGCTTTACAAGAGCTCGATAGAACTAGTGCTTTAGGATTAAGGAGCTAGATAAATCTTTTACCATTCAATTTACAAAAACTGGGGCTTGAAGCATTGACTCCTACTCGATGACAATTGAGCCTTGCCAATCGTTCCATTTCTCACCCGATGGGCTAGCAGAGGATGTGTAGTTATGGATGGTTTCATTTTCTTGCGGATTTGGTGGTGGTTTATTTTGAACCGATCCGAAGTGCCTATTATTTCTAGGAAGACCTTTCCTTCGAACCGCAAAAGCCTATTGATCTTTGAAGAGAAATTGACTTTAAGAGTAGGAAAAGTTGAACTTGTTTACTTATGCGATAAATTGAGAAAAACAAGATAGAATTGTGTTCACGCTTCTCTATTATCGATTTTTCGAAAGAAGATCCGTTTAGTGGCTAGTACCACTAATTCTTTCATCCTAGTTCTTCTCGGTGAAGTACTAGTGATAATTTTGGAGAAGCTTCGCCGATGTAACTTGCTTTTCCCTTCACACCCCTCCCCCCCCCACCCCCCCATCTATAAATTCGTTACCACCGGGTAATGATGAATTTCATGAAGAAAATTTTCAAGTTTACTCAAATCCTCTTCTCGAATCGATGAAAGTTTCAAATCCAAGCAAACGTGAATCTCTTTTGAAGAGACGGATAAGGTTGTCGAGATTAAGTCTTCTACTTTCTCTACACTACTTCACGGAAGCAATGTAAATTAGAAGATTATCTTGAAAAGATTCGGATTCCAGGGAATTAAATCTTACCTCATCCCTACCACCTTGAAGTTTTAAAGTAGCAATCCTACTTTCCCTAATCTCACCAAAGAGAAGTTTGTTCATGGAATCCGCGATGTTTTTACTCGTTGGATCGATTTGTGTGGAGAATGATGATCGGATTTGCGATAAGGAAAAATTATAATTTGTCTCTTGGCAGCATTCTTACATAAGAAACCAAAACCTCTTTCTCAAGAAATTGAAGAAATCAAAGAAGTTGAAGAAGTTTCAAGTGATGTTTCAATCCATACCATTGTCATGCCGATTAGAATCACTTTTGATAATCCAATTGATTTTAATGATCATTTCTCCAAACCAAAGGACTTGAAAAAGGATTTAACCATTTCATTTGACTCTACCACCACAAGTATTTTACCACATCCTTTGTTAGATTCCGACTCGCCTTTCACTGCGGAGTTGTCGGCTAGTGTTACCTTGAATTCTCTCGGAAACGAGGACACTCGTATATAAAACCAGGTTATTTTTTTTTTAACTAGTTTATCAGGCCATTCATGATAAAAAATCTTGTAACATTGATATAGGGATTTAAATGCGAAACATTTCTCCGGGAACTCTTTGGTTTTCAAAGAACCGTCAATTTTTCTACTTCCACTAGAACCATCCAATGAATGTTTGAAGAATGTTGTGCTTAATTTCTACCAAAATAAGAAGATATTTCCTCTAAATGTTGAAGATGTCAATTCCTTTGCATTTATCATTTGGACTTTTCTTCCATTCTTCACTTACCAGGCATCAACCCTACTGATTTTTCCTTTTAGAAAGTGAGAATTTGTTTTTGATCCCGGAATCCTCACAATCCAGTAGCAGTTTCAATGAAAGTTTCTATTTGCTCTCCCTAAGGACAAACTGATTCAGGGATCGAGTTCGAGCTTGCGGACTCGGTAATCAAAAACAAAAGCCGCTTCGTGGGAGTTCACCCCATGCTTATCCTTTTCTTTCTATTTTATTTTCTAACCTCTAATGTGTTGTGATGTTGAGGGGCCCATCCTCTTCGTTTCTCGTTGTTTGTTGTCTGTGTTGTGATTTGGCAGGATTAACCCAACATTTCAAGAATCCTCTCGTGTTCGATGCCTAATTCCGAAGCACTCGAGTTTCTCATCCTTTGTGCGAAATTAGTTTGGGGAGATCAATATCCTTTCATTATTATCGATTACGAATTATCTTCTGTCTACTTAATAACGGCTTTGATTTTTCGTAGGATCCCGACTAAACATTTGAGGACAAATGTTTTATTTTTAGTGGGGAGGGAATCTTTCGATTTAATGTGCTTGCTTAATTGTTTTGTTCTCACGTACCCGTTTTTCCACAAAAATAGCAAAAATTTTAAAATATTTTATAAAAAAAAAAAAAAAAAAAAAAAAAAAAAAAAAAAAAATGTTAAGACACAAATGTAGGTTTTCCGTTGGTGAGAATAGAAAGTAATTTTTGACCCGACCGAACAATGTTTTCTAGCTTTTACCCTTAACGTTGTATGGCTAAGTAATCGCAAAAGCAAGAGATGATAGAGTTAAATATAAGTTTTTGTGTTAAGCAAGAATAATCTATAATCTTATATGAGTAACTTGTGAACTTTTTCTCCCATAAGCTTCTAATCCACCTAATCATACGTGTTCGTTTTAATTCAACTAAGTCAATCGATGTTTCTATAAGCTTCACTTAATTGTGAATAAGAATGTTGGTTCAAATTTGTAACTTGATTCTTTAAAACGAGATTTTTCTATTTTAAGTGATTTAAAGTCTATTGCTAAAGAAGATGATTAAATATGAATGCAAAATGCATGAAATGTTGAAAGAATGCCAATGAAGCATTCCTGTAGATACTTATGGAGAAAGTAATGATGTGTTGTGGATATCCACTCCGCTAATCACGAGGTGGGGGTTCCAAACTAAGACATCTTTACTTCTGGGATCTTGGTGTGTCTTGATATTCATCTGGGCGGAAAGGCCTAGGTGAGGTTCAATACTAAGACAACAATCCTTGGCCATATAGGGAAAAGGGTGTTTGTTGTGATTCCTCGCTACGTAACAACGGGGAGAGTTTTCAAACTAAGAACACCTGTCGTGGGTTGTGCTATTACTGGGAGAAAGGCCTAGGTAGGTGTTCAAACTAAGCAACGCATTCTAGCTTTTAAAAAGTGTGATAATGATAATATGTTGCAAAAGTTATACTGTTAAAGTCTCGTTTTCTAAAATCAAGTTACATTTAGGACCCAACATTTGCAATTACCTAATAAGTTTTTGCTTGCTTCTAGTTATGATTTATTATAACTATGGAAATAAGTTGATCTATGGTTTAGTTGAAATGAGCACACACACGCATTAATCATATATCCATGTTGGGAGTTAAAATTTCACAAGTCATAAGTATGAGTGCTTAACATCGGAACTTATATCGACAATGATCTTGTTAAGCTTAGTATGGGTTAAGTGAAAAGTCGGGGATGACGAAGTTATCTTTTAGACACTTAATTGTGCTTTTTGTTCTATGATCCTAAAAGTTACCAATGTGGTAATGAAAACATTACATTTTGTCAACACAAATAAATTGTAGTTAGGTAGTTAATAATCAAGAAAATCCATAAAAAGAGAAAAATCTTAGAAAATGGGAAGTCGGGTGTTTTATAACTTGTGATCTCTTATCTTTCTCAATCAAAAACTCTTTGCTACTTTTCAAAGGTTTAGTTTGGGGAATTTTCGAGGTATTTGGTTATTTTTTTTTAAGGCAGTGATATTGCGTCAGAGGACAAACACAATCGTTTAGTTTGGGGAATTTTGATAAGTGTAGATTACACATATCTATTTATGCTTAAAAAGGCCCAAATAAACCCAAAACGGATCAAAAATGGCAAAAATGTGCTTGTATCTGAGTTTATTGTGTGCAGGTATGGATATGTCAAAAATCACAAGAAATCAGTCAAAAACGAACACGAGAACGGATGAGTGATCAAGAAGCTAAAGAAATCAAAGCCGAAGCCAGAGAGATCATGCCTCAGCCTTCTACAGTCAACTGCAGCTAAACCACAGTCAACCAAAACCCCATTCCATTGTTTCCATAAACCACAAGGGGTGAATATTCAATTTACCAAAGTTGATTATTAACTTGAAATAGTGCTTTATAAACACAAGGGCCAAAGATGCAATTATCTTATTCTTTCAAAAAGGGCGCGGGTCAATGCCGGGTCAAACTACCCATGGGTACACCTTTTAGCCAATCACAGCTCGACCCCCAACCCAATAACCCAACCATTAACCCGACCTCTACCCGGTGATACTTATAACACTTTAACATTTACTATTCACCTATTTACCCCCAATTTGGATCTAAAACTCTCCATCAACACATGAGCCAACTTCGATTCCACCGTAAACCCTAGTTCTTTAAACCTTAAGCCTAACCCTAATTAACCATAGGGTTAATGTCCCTATCACTTCTATAACTAACCTGTCACTATCCATTCCACCTCAACCCCATCCCATGTGGCATAAAGAAGGGATTTGATTGGGCGGTGTGACGCGATTAGTCACACGCCCAATCTATAATCCAATCGTACGGGTATGATTGCAAGATCAAGGAAAGAGAGAATGATGAAGGGCCGAGATGATGAAGAGAGAAGATCTAGAAGTCCATGGCTCGGGTATAAATACCGGCTCATTCCAACCTGAAGGGAGTAGTTTTTTTGGTAGATTGTTTTTAGTTAATTTTTCATGTTAATTCTTAGGTTATTTTTCTTTTTGTATTTTCTTTTAATGTAATTAATGGTTTTTTTCGAGTTGTAAATAGATAATATGGTCGTGATTAATAAATTCCATTTCATAAAATCGAATTACTTTTCTTATTTCTGCAAATTTAGTAGTGTATTTGTGTTTGTTATTGTTTGTTGTCTTGAACAAGACTTGGAACAAAATGGAGTTGGATGGCTGCTATTGTTTCGAGGAGTTAGTGGTTGATGGTCAACCGTTAGATTAGATTAGGGTTTTGATTATTGTGAGTTGGCTTATGTGAATTAAGCCATAAGCCAGTGATAAGCTGCACTTTCCTGTTCTAGCTGGAAAGTGAAGGTAAACATTACCCTTTTTAGTTAATTCTGTTTTTTTTCTTATTAATAATGCTATATTAGATATTATTTGGTTAAGTTAAAGTTTGTATGCGTGTTTGGATTTGCTTATTTGAATAAGTTGAGGATTTGTTAATAAGCAGTTTAGTATTATAGCTTTTAATCTATTGATTGTTTTTGATAATGGTTTGTTTGATGGGAATTTAGAAAGATTTTTAGGTTGTATAAGCTTTTAAGCTTCATAAGCTTATATCAGCTTATTGTAATAAGCTTGAATATTAGGTTTGTAAAAGTTTTCTCTAAAAAGCTTGAATAATAAGCTGTTTTCAATGAAAATGGATGCTGGTTGATGTAATATCAAAGGTTCAGGGACTAATTCTGTAGTTTTTAAAGAATCTGTTAATCATTAAAGTTTCATCGTTAGTCCTCGTTAGTTTCATCGTTAGTCCTTAGATCATTGCATCGTTGATCCTTTCGTTATTGTTATAGTTAGTTTCATTAGTCCTAACCACAGGGACTAAACCTGTCATTTCTCCAAACTTTGTGTTTTTTATTAAAACTAAAATGTTACCCCGCCTACCCCCCACTTTCGGTTATTTCCTTTTTAACCCATGTGTTTGGGATTTGTTGTGTTAAGATTTTATATAAAAGTTTTTATTAATTAATTAGTTAGGTTTTAAACTTAATTAGTTAAATTAGTTTTAATTTAGTGGATAAAATTTGGGGCTTTTTATAAAAAATAATTTCTGCATTTTTTCTTGTTATAAAAAGTAATTTTACACAATTTTTATTTTAAGTTTAATATTTTTAAAAAAAATCATTTTCGAATTTAATCTTTAATTAATTTCGAAAATCAAAAAATCATAAAAAAAAAAAAATAAAAAGAGTTTAATAAAAACAAAAAAAAATATTAATTTTAGTTTTAAACCACTGAAGTCATTTTTATAAAAAAGGTAATTTTTATCTTTATGTTTAACATTTAATTTCTCAAACCTTTAGTTTTTAATTTTTAAACTTTAATTTTAAATTTTAAGCTTTAAAGTAGAAAAAAGTAGTTTAAAAATGTTTTTCTCTTATTTTTAAGTAATTTAGGATTAAAATAGATTAAAAAGTATTTTTCTTAATTTTTATCAATTTAATTTTTATTTTAGAATCTAATTTAGATTAAATAGTTTTTTTTTAATTCATATAAAATCCAAAAAGCCTTTAAAAAATATTTTTTCTTTTTCCTAAAAATCTCTTTAGCATTAATTTAGGTTTAGGAATCTAGTTTACATTTTAAGTTTTAAATTGCATTTGTTTTCTTAAATGTCGCATTTTATTTAATTTCGTAATTAGTTTATTTTGTTAATTAGTTGTTTAATTGTGCCTTTAATTTTAGTAGTTTAATTAAATCAAAAAAATATCTCTTCTCTAATTCAAATCAGGATCCAGACTTAAACGAGGTTTCCATTCCACGAGTCGTTGGGGATAACGACCCGGGTGATCATACTTGCCCGGTTTATTATACGTAGTCTTTCTTATATTTATATATTTTGAGAGTGAATTTTATCAAGGGTAACTTGGTAACTTTCTTAATTACTCTCGGGATTATATTATTTTATATTATATTTTACGTGTATAAAACTTACAATCAGTTGACAAGTACATCAGTGGACTTCCTGACAACATTTATAGGAACGTCAAGTCTGCCAGACCCAAGACGTTGAGAGACTAATTGAGTTGGCTTATGATTGATGATCAAAACTACGCACTTACGCGAAAAGGCAATTCTGACAAACAAAGAGGAAGGCTGATGATTCACCAGAAAAAACCTTGAGTACCAACAGCAACCCTTCAAGAGGCAGAATGTCGCCAAGGTCTACAATATGGGGACAGGCGAAAGGAAGCCTTATGGGGGATCTTTGCCCAAGTGCACCAAGTGCCATCTCCACCACAATGGCCCGTGCACCCAGAGGTGCCACAAGTGCAACAAAATAGGGCACTTTGCTCGCGATTGCAGGAGTACTGGTAGCACAAATGTTGCTAATACTCAGAAGGGCAATGGGGCAGCCCCCAAGGGAAATGGTTGTTTTGAGTGTGGAGCACCAGGACATTTCAAGAGAGATTGTCCTAAGCTGAAGAATAAAGATGGAGGAAATGGGAATGCACAAGGCTGGGTTTATGCAGTTGGGAATGCAGAAAAGAGGGGAAATGCACCGGGAAACCCTGATGCCAATGTCGTCACGGGTACGTTCCTCTTAAATAACCACTATGCATCTATCTTATTCGACATGGTGCCGATTTTAGAAGCTTTATTATTACTGTATTTAGTTCCTTGATAAACATTGCCCAACTTCATTAGAAAATGTTTGATGTCGAATTTGTGATCGGGAAATTTCGTCGGATAGGACCTATTATACGAAGGTTTGCACCTTAAATTTCTTGGACCATTCGTTAAACATAGATCTACTTGCCTCATAGAACTGGCGTTGGGGGGGGTTTTTTCGTTGTCATTATCAATTTGGACTTGGTTAAGAAGATGTCACGCCGTGATCGTGTGCGATGAGAAACTTGTTCAAATTCCCTACGGGAATGAAACTTTAACTTTTTGTGGCAACGAAAGTAGCAACGGGAGAGAATCCCGGTTGACAGTTATCTCATGTTCAAAAGCTCAAGAGTACATGGCAAAAGGATGCCAGGTCTTTTTAGCATAGATATCCGCCAAGAAAGAGGAGGATAAGTCGGAAAGAAAACAGATAAAGAGTTACAATTGTTCGAGATTTTCCTGAAGTATTTCCCGAGGACTTGCCAGGTCTTCCTCCAGCTCGACCAGTGGAATTCCAAATCGACTTAATTCCAGGAGCCGCACCCGTAGCTCGAGCACCGTATCGATTGGCTCCATCCGAAATGAAGGAATTATCAGAACAATTACAAGAACTTTCTGACAAGGGATTCATAAGGCCTAGTTCCTCACCTTGGGGAGCCCCAGTCTTATTTGTCAAAAAGAAGGATGGGTCGTTCAGGATGTGCACGGGGACTACGTGAGTTAAATAAACTAACAGTAAAGAATCGTTATCCACTTCCGAGGATCGACGATTTGTTTGATCAACTTCAAGGATCCAATATTTATTCGAAGATAGATCTGAGATCAGGATATCACCAGCTTAGAGTACGAGAGCAAGACATTCCAAAGACGGCATTTCGAACTCGGTATGGCCATTACGAGTTCCAGGTTATGCCATTCGGACTGACAAACGCACCTGCGGTATTCATGACCTAGGAACGGTGTGAAGCCTTACTTGGATTAGTTTTGTAATTGTCTTCATGATGACATACTTATTTTTCAAAAGACGAAAGAGGCATTGAAGAACAACTTAAAGCAATTTTGGAATTGTTAGAGGAGAAGTTGTTGCAAAGTTTCAAAATGTGAATTTTGGATTCCGAAGGTACAATTTCTCGGACATGTCATTGATAGTAGAGGCATACATGTGGATCCAGCCAAGATAGAGTCTATCAAGGATTGGGCATCTCCTAAGACACCAACAGAAATCCGCCAATTTCTAGGTCTTGCTGGTTACTATCGAAGGTTCATTGAAGGATTTTCGAAGATTGCTAAGTCAATGACGAAACTTACTCAGAAAGGAATCAAGTTCGACTGGGAGGAAAGGAACGAGAAAACGTTTTCAGTTAATATAGAGTAGTTGTGCAGCGCACCAAATTATGGCTTTCCTGAGGGGAGCGAAGACTTTGTGGTCTACTGTGATACGTCACACAGGGTTAGTGTTGTTGCTATGCAGAGAGAGAAAGTGATTGCCTATGCTTCTCGACAACTAAAAGTTCACGAGAAGAACTACACCACTCATGATTTAGAGCTTGGGTCGGTAGTGTTTGCCCTAAAGATATGGAGACACTATCTATACGGAACCAGATGCACCGTGTTCACCGACCATAAAAGCCTACAACACATTCTCGATCAGAAGGAGCTTAACATGAGACAACGCCGTTGGCTGGAATTACTGAGTGACTACGATTGTGATATTCGTTATCATCCAGGGAAAGCAAACGTAGTGGCCGATGCGCTGAGCCGTAAGGAACGGGTTGAGCCACTGCGGGTTCGCGCCTTAGTTATGACAATTGGTTTGGATCTCCCCAAACGAATATTAGAAGCTCAGATCGAAGCCCAGAAACCAGAGAATCTCGTGAATGAAGATGTAGGCGGTATAATCCGAAGGGATATACCCAAGGAAAGGCTGGAACCGCGTGCCGATGGAACACTATGTTTACACGGCAGGAGTTGGATACCTTGCTATGGAGACTTAAGATCCGTGATTATGCACGAATCCCACAAGTCGAAATATTCTATCCATCCCGGTTCTGAAAAGATGTACCAAGATGTGAAGAAATTATATTGGTGGCCAAACATGAAGGCTGACATCGCCACGTATGTTAGCAAATGCCTGACATGTGCAAGGGTCAAGGCCGAACATCAAAGGCCATCGGGATTGCTAGTACAACCAGAAATACCCGAGTGGAAGTGGGATAATATCACGATGGATTTTATCACCAAACTTCCTAGGTCGTCACAAGGTTTCGACACCATCTGGGTGATTGTGGATCGACTTACAAAATCTGCTCACTTCTTGCCAATAAGGGAGAATGATCCATTGGACAAGTTGGCAAGGTTGTACCTGAACAGGATAGTGGCAAGACACGGGATACCTGCCTCAATTATCTGTGATCGTGATGGAAGATTCACTTCAAATTTCTGGAGATCATTTCAGAAAGCTTTGGGTACAGATATTAGTATGAGCACTGCGTATCATCCGGAAACTGACGGCCAGAGTGAGAGAACCATTCAAACTCTCGAGGACATGCTACGTGCTTGTGTGATCGATTTTGGCAAGGGCTGGGTTAAGCATTTGCCATTGGCCGAGTTTTCATACAACAACAGTTATCACGCTAGCATAAAGGCCGCCCCTTATGAGGCACTGTATGGTCGCAAATGTCGATCACTGGTGTGTTGGGCTGAAGTTGGGGAAGCCTAACTGACTGGTCCAGAATTAATTCAAGAAACAACGGAAAAGATCGTCCTGATCAAGCAAAGGATGCAAGCTGCACAGGATCGACAAAAGAGCTACGCTGATCGGAAACGAAAGCCGATGGAGTTCGAGATTGGGGACAGAGTTATGCTCAAGGTCTCACCTTGGAAAGGAGTTGTACGGTTCGGTAAGCGGGGCAAGCTGAACCCGAGATATGTCGGACCTTTCAAGGTGTTAGCAAAAGTTGGGAAAGTTGCCTACAGGCTGGAACTTCCTCAAGAGTTGAGCAGAGTTCACCATACCTTCCATGTGTCTAATCTGAAGAAATGTTACGCTGACGAACCATTAGTCATGCCGTTAGAAGGAATTCATGTTGACGATAAGCTCCAGTTTATGGAAGAGCCCGTTGAAATCATAGAACGGGAGATCAAACGATTGAAGCGAAGCCGGATACCATTGGTTAAGGTTCGCTGGAACTCTAGGCGGGGCCCTGAGTTCACCTGGGAACGTGAAGATTCGTTCAAACAAAAATACCCACAACTTTTCACAAACCGGGCTTCGTCATCTACTACAAGGTCTTAAGCTTTGAGGACAAAGCTCTTTTAACGGGTGGAGACTGTAACATTTCTCATTTTCATGTCATTGTACGACATTTATTATTAGTCACTATTTATTTTAGTCCGATACGCGTTTACTTTTAAATTTTTGCCTTTGAGCTAAAATCGCGTAGACTAGAAATAATCATTTAATATAAACGGTCACCAAATAAATTAAGGTTTACATCAACCAAGTAAGAAATAATTATTAAAAAGATAATTATGTACTTTGAGTATTGTATATTTATTGGTCACGTAAAAGGGTTACGTTTCGCAATAAAATACATTTGGACACACCTCGGAAATACCTAGACTTACCTAGACTCAAACCAATGCCCACTTCTAAAACCTTAACACAAAATTTAATCAATCCTTGTGTTAAATACCCACTATGGCCGGCTATACACTAAAACCAACTAGGAAATCTTCCTAAATATTACATAAGTACAAGTACAACTATGGTTTAATTAAAACTAGTACTAAAATGTTCCTAGTAGCTTAATACACATTGGATAATACCCAAATTTCCTTTCTTTCTCCCTTGGGTGCCGATTACATGCATGTATGCATACAAATCTATAAGATTTTGCTAGCTAACTAAATCTTGTACATCAACTAGCTAATTAAAACTTGTACTTAGGTGGTTTAGCAAGAAACAATGTGTGACTAACTAGAAACCACTAAACCACAAGGTTAGGGCACGGTTTGGTTTTGTTTGTGGACTAGAAGATGTAACTAAGCTTATTGCCTATAAATACACACTCACAACTACACTTAATACATTTCTAAACTCTCAAAACTCTCTCACTAAGATAAACTTCTTCTTTTCTCCCTATCTTATTCGGCTTACATCAAACCGAACCCATACACGACCCACATTTCATTCTAAAGACACAAAGTGCACTTAAGTTAGCATACAAGGGTGTTAAGAAGTGAACACGAGCTAAGGAAGTCGGGTATGTAAGCTTTTAAGCTTAGAGTGATACACATTGGGTGTAAACCTTTCGGGTGTGCTTCATAATCCTAAACCAAGATGCTAGGACCATTGTAAGTCTCATTATTAAGCCATTCTTGTCATAATTCAAATCGTAATATACATACCTAGTATAAATGTCACGTATATACCTATATGATAGGCTAACGTGGGTGTGTGCACGTCAAAAGACCAAACACGCCAAGTAATCGCACATACATGCGTATAATGGCACAAGGGTGGTGCAAAGACCTATTTAAAACGCGTAACACGAAGATTTATAACGAGCAAAACATTAAACCTTTCGTTAGAAAAAGAACTTGGACCCCAACGCAACTAATGACCTTTATACGTGAATTTATACGACCTCACACGTAAACTTTGAACGTGAGCGATGTACTATGACTTAGGAATGCATATGGGTCGTTGGGAACCCCTTGCATGAAGAACTCGACGTGGGTATACGTTAAAAACATGGCTTTTTCGTCACTAGGACTTATCGAACCCTATGTAGGTTTGCCAAGAGACTAATGGGCCAAGTGTTCACTCGTGTAAACCAAGACGAATCCACATACGGGCCCAACCGGCCCAATGAGCCCAACTATGGAGCCACAGCTTAAAAATAAGCTCACATGAGCTTATTGAGTGACCTAGAAATCTAGTGAACTCCCGTCGCGATATACATGCTCAAGCAAACCCCTATTGGGCCTTTAGTCGCGTCCAAAGCCAAACGGGCCTAATGGCCCATGTTCGAACCCAACCCTTGATGGGCCTACTAGCCCACTAACGAACCCAACAAAAGCCATAAGCTCTCAATTAGCTTAAACAGCTTATTGGTAAACCCATGTAAGCTAAACAAGATTAATAGACCTAGGTGAAGCCAATTGACCCTAATGGGCCAAGTCGAACCATTTAAAAATCAAACGGACACTTAACAGGCTTATTAGCCCATTAACGAGCCTTCACTCGAACAATAAGCTCACAATAAGCTTAGAACAGCTTATTGGAGGATCTATATGAGCTTAATGGACTTAGTGGAGCTAGATATGACTAACGGGCCTTAATGGACCTAACCGAAGGCTTTAAAAGCCATTCGAGCCTTAAATGGGCCTAACAGCCCACATTCGAGAGCTTATAGCTTATTGAGATAAGCTGAAATGAAACAGACCCTAGAGCACTAAATAAGTTAGATAAACCTAAAGGACCCTTAAGGTTCTATACGGGTTGAGTTATTGGGCCCGTAAGCCCAATAAGCTCGAAATAAGCTCCAATAAGCTCCCCGAGCTTATTTTAAGCTTAACAGACCCACATGAGCTTGTTAAAGGCTTTTGGACTTATTAAAATCGTTTTGGACCTTTAAAAGCTAAACGGACCTTAACGGGCCCAATAAGGCCCGTTAAGCCAAAAATAAGCTCGAATAGCTTATTTATAAGCCGCAACAGCTTTTACAACTTATTTGAACTTAACAAAAAGAAATGCCACTTGTTGAGTTTTAATTGGGATGAAAATGCAATTTTTACAAAGTCGGAGGACTAAAAGTGTAAATTTACAAACTATAGGGTCAAAACTGTAAATTGCTAAAGTTAACAAGCCCAGGGACTGTTTCTGTCAATTCTGGAAACTTAGGGGTTGTTTCAAACTTATAAGGACCTAAAATGTGACCTTGTAAAGTTTAGGGACTTAAAGTGTAATTAATGAAACTTGGGGGTTTAAAATGTAAATAAAGTATATTTATAAACCCAGGGGCTGTTTTGTATTTATAAGAAACTTAAGGGTATAATTGTGAACAAAAGTGAATAAATAAAACACTTAACGAATCGGTCGAATATTAAGATATTCGGACATTAAACGGGTTTAATTAACGACGTAATAAATAAGTATATTTATTAACAATGATTTCACGTTTCTCGAGAACCATCGAAATTATAAATACAATAATCATGTGCACCACCACACAAGTGATAACAGTATATATAAACTTGAAATGGAATTTAGTTTATACAATGAGTCGTTAGCTTAAATGTGTAGACTAAGACTTGACCGTATTTACTTAGGTACTTGACGGTGTGATTCATTGCTTACTTGGATATTTATTATCATTCAGAGAACTACCTGCTAAGGTGAGTTCATAGCCCCATGTTTTACAATTATTTAAATGATTTACATCCTTGGGGTGAGAACATGCTTTGTTTTACAAATTGGACGCAAGTGTACATTTTATACAACGATCACGTGTTTGCCTAAGTAGCGATAACCCATTGAGCCCTTTATCATGAACTGTTAGTTGCATAGTTGTAGTTGGGAACTGCATTGTGTGAGCGCGAATGTTATTGATAGATCTATTTGGGATTGACGATCCCCGTTCGGGTGATTAGCTATCACTGGGAACGAACGTATACCATGTCGGATTCGGGATGTTTCGGGTTAGAACATCATTCACGGGCATTCATTGGCAATATTTTGCATTCATACATGTCGAGCCTCAGTGTCATGAGCTTAGGAAAACGTGACCACTTTTTATGATGTTTGCATGTGTTGCTAAATCATACACTTGGAAATCTTGCGGTCCTACTATTGATTTACATAAACCTATGAATTCACCAACATTATGTTGACGTTTTAAGCATGTTTTTCAGGTCAATAAGGCACGAGGTGCGATGATACATTGGAAGTCAATAATTGAAGAGTCAACACTTAAGATTTGGGGTCTTATTACATTTTGGGAAAATTGTTATAAACCGGAATCTTTATTTATATTGTTGAACAAATTTGAAGCCATGGGCTTATGTAACAAACAAGTATTTTGTTAATCCAATGTATCTTTATTTTTCAAACGACACGTTTAGTAGTCGTTCTCAGAATCTTGTGCTATTGATCCATAAATGTAACGCCCTCGGATATTCAAACATTCCGCTGCGTGCTCAGATTTGAGGGTGTTACACAACAAAGGATGAAGATGGACATGTGGGAGATCAAAGAAAAACTTGCTGAGAGACGGGAACAAATGGCTATTAGAGCTTACGAAGAGAATAAGAGGCATGAAGAATGGTATCAAAAGATTAAAGAGGATAAGAGGCGTGAAGAATGGTATCAAAAGATTGAAGACGATAAGAGGCGTGAAGCATGGAACCAAAAGATTGAAGAGATGATAAATCTAATTGATTCTTTCATTCAAAATCCCATATCGTCTGTTAAAATGCCTCAACCAGTGACAACCAAGGTACCCGCAGTAACGACCACGGTATCCGCAAAACCGATTCAAAATTCTCCATGTTATGATGATTTGACATCTGATCAAAACAAAAAGATTACGGAAAAAGGAGTCGGTAAAGAGGGGTTTGGTTGTGCCTTGAATAAGAGTAAGGGGTCTCATTTGGGTCTCCGACATTGTGCTGCCAATAGAAAAAGAAAGAAAAGGAAAGGGGGCCGTTCAATGTGGTCCGAAATCAAAGTCTCGTGCTGTCATGAGGTTGGGCAAACTGAAGCAAAGAGGGCAGCTTGAATTGGTGACAATAGATTAACAAATTATGAACATGCATGCCAACACTTTTTGATGTTTGATTACGACCCACAAGAGGGAGAACTACAAGTCAAGACATGGGATCCCAAAATCACGTGGCTCAAGATTTTTAAAGGAACACCTTGAGGACAATGTGTTTTTGCGAGGCAGAGTAATGATACGATCCTGGAATAATTAATTATGGAATAGATATTAAATAAGTATTAAAATAGTTTTTAATTATTTAATAGATATGTTTTATTTAGGAAAAGATTAGGATCCGACTTGTTCTACAAGAATATGATTATTAATAAATAAGGGGCTTCTAGGATATCCATTATTATGGAGACTTTATATATGGGTTTAGTTATTTAGTATCTTAATATTGGGTAAGCTTATTCGACCTCTCGAACGTCGATTACTCTATTTTGGTTCTTTATTAATCTTTTTTAATTTCTTTTATCGATTCGGTTCGTATCAGGTTTTTTTGATGAATTAGATACTCGATACATATAAATATGTTTCTAGAAAGATGAAAAATAATACCTAGTGATTTGTTGAGTTTTATTGAATGGACTACAGATATTTGTGATGTTGAATTCGTTTGAGTATAAAACCTGGGATATAAATTGAGTTTATATAATCATTAAAGTCGATTTGAGTTTAGGTTTTAAAGAATTGGTATTGGCTTACTACAACATACCACAATGTAATACTCGAACCAATCTTGAATAGTAGATTTACTCAAAACTTACTTCCACAAGTCCACATAGCTAGTAATTTTTATTTAGTTATCATTTACTTACCTAAAGGTTCCCAATATTCTCGTGGTGATATGACCTTTTCCAGCACCCTGTAATATGCTGGAGTCCAATATTCGAGATTTTAGCATTGAACTCATCATCTAATAGTGTATTATTAGGACTTGATATTTGATGCCCCACTTTTAGGGAAATAGCCTCATGTGAATCCAAAAAGTTACCTTTCATTTAACCTATGGCTACTTCAACTTACCTAAAGGTTCTCAATATTCTCGTGGTGATATGACCTTTTCCAGCACCCTGTAATATGTTGGAGTCATCTGAGAGTTTAGCATTGAACTCATCATCTAATAGTATATTCTTAGGACTTGATATTTGATGCCCCACTTTTGGGGAAATAGCCTCATGTAAACCCAAAGAGTTACCTTTCATTTAACCTATGGCTACTTCAACCCTTGTTTTGCATGAAAAAGGTTGAGAACACCTATAAACCAAAGCAAAACGTCTAAACCACGCCCCAAAACTTTGTATATAAGAGCATAAATACACCATACCGAGATCCATAAGTTTATATATAAAATCAATTAAATGATAAAATCTTTTAATCAATATACATAAACACTATGAACTGATTATCGTCCACATGGAAACCATATAACCGGATACTCAATTCTAAATTGCAATGCCAAACATCAGATTTCAAAAGTCCTAAGTATTATTTAATAGCAGTAAGGTTGCAACTACTCCTATACTAAAGCTAAAATCAAATATTTAACCCGTATATATGATCATACAAATATATAATCATATAAATATATAATCAGAATAAGTTTCACAATACCAAAACGTCAAAAATGAGATAAACACGTACAAAAGACGATGCCAAAACCCCTATAAATTATCACGAATACAGAAGTACTAATTACCTCTTTTTAGCTTTAAAAAAGCGCATATGATAACTTTTAAATAATCAAAGTCATATAATAACTTTTAAAAACTAATGATAAACACCACCATTTAGGATAGTGTCGTTCAGTGACGGAGCCAGGATTTTTCAGTCGGGTGGGCCAATTTTTTTCCCAGAAAGAGACATATATAAATCGTACGAGTCTTATAATCAAAGGATTTCACTTCAGTCGTACACGACGTTCTTTACCATCGCTAAAATCATGTAAAACACTATCTAAAATGTGAACGTTTATAAACAAGAAAGAATTATACAATCTACTTAAATAAGCAAAAGCCTAGCACCCACATAATAACCAATATAATGACAAAAAAAAAATAATTTATGCACTTTTCATCAGTTTCCCGATTCATTATCCACTTGGATACCTTTTAATAGTAGTTGTTGTAAGACCAGTTGTTTTTAGTTTAGTTTTGTTTAGGCGGGTCAATAGTAATTTTGTAATGTAAATATAATACAATCTATACAAATAATTGGTATATGTAAGGAATCTTGGGTTGACCATGGCCCATCCCAATTTATACATGGCTCCGTCCCTGGCACAAAGTGAAATAACTAATGTTCATTGACGTCGTAAGATTACTTGTCAATCGATCAGAGATCGGTTTCCATTTAACAATACATCGACATGAATGTATACAAAATCAAAATGTTTTCCTACCTATACTCTTGGTATGTTTGGCGCAGTGGATTATGGGGCTTGGGCTTTTAAAATAAGTTGACTTATAAAATAAGTATTAGTTGCCACACATGCTTATGAAACCTTTTATAAGGCATAAGCTTTCATAAGCCCAAGCCCATAGAAAAGAGCTTATGGGGACTTATAACTAGTTAAGTTACGTAATTACTTTTCGTAATATAATGAATTATTACGTAAAAGCTGAAAATATATGTGAGTTTAATTTCATGTAATTTTATATGATGTTACATTAATAAGCGTTCAGGTTCAACTAATTTGCCAAACAACTTTAAATATATAAGCTACAACTTTCGGCTCATATAGAAGCTCTAGACACAACTTCAGCCTCAACCCATTGCGTCAAACATACCCTATATATAAACGGTGCATCATTTTTTTTAATCTTAAAAACTTGAAAAACTTAAAATGAGTAATATGTTTAAACAAGCAGGATTACCCGTGCGTTGTTGCGGGCCGTTTATTTTTCTTGTGTTCTTGTGGGAAGTTTTTTTTTGTGCGGGTTTATTTTTTCGGTTTTATATTTAATAGTTTGTTTGTTTTCTTATATGGGTTTATGTGTTGGGCTTCATAAGTCTTGTTTT
>BQNB010006439.1:9008-97498 GCA_026074375.1 Tanacetum coccineum | reverse complement strand
TTATCCTGTTACAACATTAACTAATTAAAGACCGAAGCTCCATCGTAGAGTGACCGAGCTTCCTTGTTCGACTCAATAAATTGAGGCTAACAAAGACATAAGACACAAGTTTGGGTTATTCTACTTCTACATCATGTTCGTTATACAGAGTTTTCTCCATCAGTAATCATTACAAAAATCCTATAGAATTTGAGATTCAAGAGATGGTTAACATATTGGTTTCTGGGGAAGCTTATTGACAAAGTGTTTAACCATCAGGATATATTCATGCACCACTTGAGGGGAAGGTTTTTGATACTACTGCTAAGTCATTATTACTACTGCTAGTTTAAGTTTCTACTGCTTAAATTTATTTTTCTTATTGTATGTAATGGTGGGTAATTTGAGTCATTGGAAGGCTGGATTGGTAGTGTGATATATGGTTTATAGTTATAAAGATCAAAGTTGCATATCTTCACAAGACCCCTATTGGATTATTACAAAAAGGGGAAGAAGATTACAGAGATATGATATGCAACTTATTAAATGTGGTGGCATGGAGATTTCAATTTTAGGGGAAGATTGTTTCATTCATGGAAGATCAAGATGTTGGTTTTGTAATCATCAAATAGGGGAAGATTGTTGGGAATTATATTGATTTGATGATACAAAACGATGATACAAAACAATGAAACAAGAATGAAACAAAAGGATCAAAGTCGGCATTATGGAATTCTACAATTTGTAGGAGTACACGAAGATTTTAGAAGATTTGGTCAAAGATATGAAGATAAAGATTAGGAAGATTTAGTTTCCTAATACAATTAGTTTTCCTTGTAAGGTCTTATGGACTCTATTATATAAAGAGATCCATAGACATAGTTTTTAGTATCCCTATGTGTGAAAAACGTGTGTGTATACAAAGTGTTAAAGATGTAGACATCTAGTTATGTTGGTGTAGCCCCAAGGTATCAAGGTTTCCTTGAACCCTGTTAGATTGTAACCGTTCTATACTCATCATATAGAATTGGGGCTTGGAGTGTAACGTATGAACGTAAAACCTTGTTTAATAACAATGATTCTTTGTTTGAATATTCCGCCTTTGTTATTATTAATCCTAGATTGGTTCTAAACAAACTAGATCTTAAACTATCTAGAACCTATCCCGTTCTATAGGTTCTATGAGACCACTTGTTGATCCCACTTGAATAAATCTTGCTTAACTTGTAAAAGGCTTAGTTTTATTGAATAAATTCAAGACAGCTATGATAGAAACTTTGATTGAATATATCAAAGACTATGCGGAATCTAGTCTATGATACTAAAAAGAATAAGTAATAAAACAGTAACAAACAAGATTGTATAATACCAAACTTTAAGCCTTAATATATTAATACGAACACTCTTGATAGTGTTAGGGTTATACAAAACCTTGAAGCTATAAATGACTAAATATGAAAAATGAGATGTATGAACTACATGCCCTAGGGTCTCCTTTTATACACCAAGGAACCCTAATGGGCTTACAACGCATTTTCTACTCATACATATCTTTTCCTAAAATATCTCATACATATCACTTTAGCAGTACTAAAACAGACTGACAGTACTAACTAAGTCTAACAGCAGAAACACTCTAACAGTCTTAACTTTTACACTAGCAGTTGTAACTTTACTCTAGCAGTAGTAATGACTTAGAATATTTCCTGCAGTCTACACCAGCAGTAGTAACTATAACCAGCAGCAGTAACAATCATAACTAGCAGCAGTAACTTCAACAGCACTAAGAAGACTTTTAATCCCAACAATCCTCTTTGAATATACGGATTGTTCCCGCCAAACTCATGTGTATTCACAAGGGATGCATATTGGATACCCCAACCTTGGGTATGATAAAGACATGGAAAACATTTAGAATTGGTGTAAAATGAAAAATAACAAACAAATAGTTTCCTAAGTCCACAATCTCCCTGTCACTAGTCGCATTCAAATTCCATAAGGCAACAACCGAGGGTCAAGAGTCAAGGGCTCTTCAAATTACACGAGTTAATGCATATAATGTGTAATGTAATGCCTCATAATCTCTACAAACTAGGCAAGTAAGACGCATTAACTCGGCCTTCATCAACAAGGAACAAAAAATTATGTGCTACTTTTATTAAAAAGGGGTAAAATCGACACATAATCTAACCAAATACACTATAAATCTTTCATTTCTATCTCCCTTCCCCCACTTGAGATGTGCAATGCCCTCATTGTACAAATATGAACCTTAAATAGAAAGGAGAGATAGAAATGGCACGGGTTTATAAATGAGACCCGTTTACAAACATCAAAACGGATATGACAAGACATCGCTAGCTGCACAAGGCGGGAATACTACCACTATACTAAACGACATATAAGCTGGTTTATTTTTATGATTAGCAATGAACAAACAAATAACCACTTGCTTGCATGCTCTTTATTCTATTTTTTTGTTTTTTTATGCAAGACAATGATATAATGAAAAGTAAATTACGATACACACACATAGATACACGAGCATCCCTCCACTTGAGATCAACTATCTTCTAAACCCAAAATCTTTAAGAATACCCACTCACCAAAACCAATAATTTTTGAAAGGCATCAGACTAGAAACAATCGAATCAAGTGCGCTCAAGCTTGACAGGGCTTGAGCTTGCCTTGAAAAGAAATAGTAGGTTTGAGCTTGGCTTGATAGCTCATCAAGCTTTAACCATATAGGCTTGAGCTTAGCTTGAGTAATATTTAATTAAAGCTGAGCTGGCTTGAAAAGTTTTGAATGTAAACCAAGAATATTGTATTTAATATGCCAAATGCCCAAACTAAAAAATTAACATATGCAAAATAACACAAACAAAAACCAAAAGTGAAAACCAGATTGATTCATTAACATTATAACACTACAATAACATTCACGTACCAAAGTCTACCAATAGAATGTAAACAATAAGCCAAAATACTAATTAATGTTCAAACGTAAAAAATATTTCAACAAAAACGTACATTAGCCAAAGGTTTAATTAGTTTTTGATTAGTTTTGGCTAATGTACTCAAAAGTCAAAACTAAGTATGAAGAATACAAAACACTAGAGTATAAATCGTTAGATTAATTAGGGTTAAAGGTCATTTTAGAATACATTATTCGTTTATTTATGAAATAGGTTTTTATAATTAAGTTAATACTCAAATTACCCCTTAATTACTTATATGAATTTATTATAAATTAAAGCTCAAAAAAGCTTTATAAGAGCTCGAGCTGAGCTATCAAAAGCTTGAGCTTGGCTCGTTATAGGTTTTGAGCTAATTTTTGGGCTTAAGCTTGATAAAAGTTGGCTTGATCGAGTCAAGCTCGAGCTCGAGTTGCTTTATAAAAGCTTGACTTGATTACAGCCCTACTCAAGACGCACTAAGGCGCAAAGGGGGTCAACGAGCCTTGAGGCGAGGCGCAAACCAAAGCATAGGATTCATAAACATGAGGCGCACTAAATACATTATGTTTTTTATAACATATGTGACAATTTTATGCAAATTAAATAACACAAAATAATAATAAGATACCTAATAGTTAATGCATGTAATAAAGCTCGCATTTAAACCCAAAATATCAAGCAAGCAAGTGAAGTAACGTATCAATATTCAAGGCATAATCCCACATTGTCATGATAATATTTCAAAAAGAAACTACTTAATGAAACAAGGTAAGAGATTTCAATCTAAGTATCCAAATTCCCCATCGTCATCGTCATCATCATCATCATCATCAGCATCATCATCATCATCATCATCATCAAATGTGTATCCTTCCTCATTATGATCAGATTCATCCTCCTTGACATCTTCTTCTTCGGTGTCACTATTCTCTAAAACTATAACCTCATCATCTACATCCATAAGGTTTAATCTAGAACTAGACCATATCCTTCCTCTTCCCCTTAAGCTTGAACTAGCATACACATCATTGGATCTAATATTATAGTTCAAATCATCTACGTTGCTTTGATCATTCATTGGTGGTTCATCCTCGTACATTCTACCAAACAACCATTCGTTACTTTCATCAATCTCATTTAACAATAAAGGATCAATAAGATCACGAAGATCAAAACGTTTCTTTAATTGTCAATTATATTTTACATACACCAAATCATTGATCCTAGCTTGATCAAGTCTATTTCTTCTTTTGTTATGAAGCTGCCAAAATTAAGAATAAAAAGTGAGTGACAGAATATATACTTATAACTTTACAAGACTAAATATGTTCAAGTTTTAAATTCAAACTCAACTCAACACATGTAGTAATATTCAGTAATATAAATACTTACAAGACTAAATATGCTCCAGTTACGCTCACATCCTGTTGCACTACATGTAAGACTTAGAACTTTGATAGCAAACTTCTTTAAAACGTGAACTTCATTTCCATAAGAACTCCACCATTCAGCTACAAAGAATTACATGTTTCAGGAAATTAAATTATAATAATAAGTATGCGTTATCTATAATTGTTAAATCTTACCTAGTGACTTAGTATTTCTGCCACGTATGGCTAGTTGGCTTGTACCAAATAAGGATGATCAAAGCAAACTTACAGCAGAAAAGCAAATGTATAGGAACGCGGCAGGTATTATAGGGTATAATTTATACCCCATAATACCTTCCGCATTCCTATACATACTTCCACATTCCTATACATTTTCTTTTCTGCTGTAAGTTTGCTTTGATCATCCTCATTTGGTACAAGCCTCATAACGCATTGATACATCCCTGACGACACCTCTGGATCTTCCTCAATATTAGGATCTGAGTAGTAAAATTGTGGATTTAAATAATACCCAGTAGCATGTAACGGATGATGAAGTTGACACTCCCACCTTTTGTTAATAATGGCAAACACATCCCTGTACTTATTTTCATCATCATTAAAAGATGATGATATTGCTTCTTTTGCCTTTTTCATGGCCTGATATATGTAACACATTGCTGGCTTCTTTTCGCCATCTACTAATCGAAGAACACTTACAATAGGACCCGTCAACTTAAGAATGTACACAATGTTACTCCAAAAAGTAGGCATCGCAAGAATACTAGCCACATGCTTATCAGATTGCTCCTTAGCATACTTGCTTTTTTTCCAAGTATCAGATGTGAACATTTTTCTCAAGTTTATTTTTTGAACTTGTATTAAACGAAGAGTAATGTAAGCAGTAGCAAATCTTGTTGTTGCTGGCCTAAGCAACTCCCTTTTCCTGGTAAACTTTCTCATCATGTTTACAACACCAGTACGGTTATATATTAACCATTTAACGTCATTTCCCACTTTAGCGTTTGTCTTACTCTTTGAATCTTTCCAATATCTTTAAACATCAGGTCAATACAATGTGCATCACATGGAGTCCAATATAAGTGTTTATGTTTTGCCATTAATAGTTTACCTGCTGCTTTATAATTTGATGCATTATCCGTCACTACTTGAACAACATTTTGCTCTCTAATTTCCTCCACCATCTGAACAAGCATCATATATATATTGTCAGAATTCTTAACAACATTTAAAGCATCAATTGACCTAACAAAAACAAAACCTCTAGGAGAGTTGACAAGTAATTTTATTATGTATTTATGAGCTATCGAATCTTGCCATCCATTAGACATTAAAGAACAGCCATACTTAGCCCACTACTCATGATGCACCTGCTGTACCATTTCATCAGTTGACTTGATAGCTTTAGCCAAATATGGGACTCGAACCTTGTGGTAACTAGGAGGTTTAAAACTCGTTCCATGTTGGGTTACTGCTTCCATAGCTATACGAAAGCTATCATGATTAACGGCATTAAATGGTAATCCAACATCATAGAACCAATTAACTAACTCTTTGCACGCTTTATCTCGAAGGTCTTTCTTGCATATCTTATTGATGGTTGATTGCTTCATTTTTCCGTCTTTGCGGTTTTTAACAACTTGTTCTGGTGAAGGTGTGAAGAACATATCCATATGGCCTTTTACACCTTTTTTCTTTTTTGATGGTTGAGCTTGAAACTTTCTACGACCTTTTTGAGAGCCATTACCAACTTCTTCATCCTCATCATACTCGTACTCTTCTACATCATCAAAATCAGGTAACACTTTTGCATTTTGCTTATTTTGCCTAAGTACCCGAAAGTACTCTCTCATTTCTTTACGAACATGAGCAAGGCATAGTTGACATCCTTTGGAATTTCAATACCCACCTGCCAAATGTTGCTTAGCCCTATAAATTCCCCTGTGAGTGATTTCTTTGCAATAACGGCAAATGGTTGACCCTGGAATGGATCCTTTCATTGCATATTTCCAACTCGGGTCTCTACTTCTAGCATTTGATTGGTTTGCAGAATCCATGATGAACTAGCCTAACCCCTAAACATACATTAATTTATGTAAGTTTATGACTTATGAACTTGTACAAATTAACAAGTATCAACAAAAAAATTCTATACTTCCTTTAATGACGAAAATGATAATATTATAAACTCTTCCCAATTTAAGCTAGCATTCGTGATTAATGCTTGTTTAGTTTAAATGGATAATCACAATGTTCAATTAATCACATAACGAATGCTAGCTTGATGAATCACAGTGTTGTTTCAACTCTTAAAAGAATCTTGTTTAATTAATCACATAACGAAACAAGTTTAAATGGACAATATTTGATGAAAGTTGAAAGTAACTAAACAATACTTGATGTCCCTTCCCAGATAATAACAAATAAAGTTTAAATGGACAATACATGATGAAAGTCATGAAACTAAACAAGTACAATTTATTCCAACACTATGATTAAATAAACAAGCAAACTAACATATAAATGATGTTAGTAGAAATACCTTTTTACTGAGACATGAAGTAATTACATATTTATCAAATTAAGAAGAGAAGTATAAGAATCTATAGTTATCGGAAGAAATCAAGAAATGGTAGAATATGAAGAGATGGAACTGTGGCTTGTGTCACTGTCGACACTTGATTGTGTCTTTTAAGTATTTTACTTACAAGATAGGGTTATTGGTAAGGCCCATTTATATTAGTACTCACTACTTTGGAAAAACCAAGAGCCCAAAACTCCTTACATCTCCTAGGCGCACTTAGGCCCAAGGAGCAAACGCCCAAGTCGTTGCAATTTTTTGCGATTTATGCATGTCGTGAGCCTCGATCTAAAAAAATCTCAAAAGCTGGAGTCTCGTGCGCCTTAGGCGTGATTTTTAAAACATTGATCATAACCCGTGACTTTCACCGGTGGAACCAAAATAAACCATAATTTCCCAACGATGGACTAAAGAAACTACAAGGTAGGCTAGGAGATTGGTGTAACGAAACAAACATGTATTGGATTTAACAAAATGAAAGGAAAGGCTCAACATGTTATACTAGGGGTATCTTGCACTAAAGATGAGTGCAACAAAGGGTTTAACAGGGGGATTGACTAATCAGTGTGAAAAGTCAATATACACAGACATATATAGGCTTTTTGGGTTAATCCTAAAAAAAAAATTATCCTAGCTACACCGATTACACTAAATTGCCTCAACACAATGCTCATTTTGGTGGTCTCGAAAAGATATACCAAGCCAAGTTCTAAAGTTTATGACAACTACCGGCACGCTCATTTTTATAGAATATATGTATAAGGGGAAAACAGAAAGGCTTATCCTCACACAATGAAATTATAAGGGTAGGTGTGCTCACTTAAGATTAAACTAGTTAAGTAATGAAAAACATGTCAAAAATTTAGTAATGAAACATTTTTAAGAAAAAATAGAAAAACAAAGGTAGGTATAATCAAATGGGTGTCTATTTCTAATCTATTCCCCCCACTTGAGTCAAACTTAAGCACGTAAATTTAAAATAGGAAGGGTTAGAAATGGATTAGAAGACTCCCCTAGATTTTCTCGTATGATAAAGAGATAGTATGCTCTAAGCCATGCTCCAAGTCTACTTCCTCGAGCAACATCCATAATCATAAGCAACTTCATCATCTTTGGTATAACATCTAACTAGTTCGGATTGACATGTTTCCTACAGCCAAGTATCAACCAAGCACCACTCAACGTGCATCAACCTGTATAGTTGCAAGGAAAACTAACACCAAAGCATAATTCTGGATAAACGCAATCATAGCACAAAATGTACAAACTATAAATACAAGAAATTAAATAAATCCTAACTCACTTTCGTAAGAATCACGGTTCCATTTAGCGTATGCAACAAGCCTTTTAAACCACTCGATTGCCCGAGTAGACGAGTGAAATCTCGTGAGGGTTTCAAGAGAACATACCCACAAAGTTCATTTACCAATATACACGGTTTTAAAAGGTTTTGTGAAATTTGAAAGAAAATTTATGAAAAATTTTCCTACAGGAATGGAACTACGGCGTAGTCCTATAATGGAACTACGCCGTATTTAAGTAAAGTTAGCAAATTTTCATATTTTAAAAATCAGCTACGGCATAGCATGGGTACCCAGCTACGCCATAGGTTTATACTGCAACTTCAATATCCACTTAACCATGAGCCAATGTGATCTCGATTATCCTTCTCCTGGTATAACCTATAAAAGTAAGAATACACAAAACCAAACTAAAAATGCAGAATGGAAATTAAATAAACTAAAGGGAAAGGACGGGTTGTCTCCCGACAATCATCTTTCTTTATTTTTGAGTCCTTAAGTTGGACCTGTGCCTTTTTCTCCTTGCTTTTTGGACATACTCAATCACGTCCACTTCTCATCATCCAAGGCTCTAAACTTGCTCCTAATTGTTCAACCTTCGCTACCAAAGATCAAGAATCACTACCTGGTGCATTAACGTGTAACAACGTTTAACAAGAGCAAGCCAAAAAGCATTCATTACTAGCAAATTTTTGCATTCAAATTTAATTAAAGGCGATGATGATTAATCTCTTCAACATTATTTCAAAATGCAGGTTATTCCATCTAAAAACTCATCTCCTAAAGCAGTGTAACAATTCTGACCAAAATTTTTAGAAAACGTCAACTTAAAACTCATAAGACATCCGTCCCAAAAATTTCGAACTAACCTTTCATTATTCTGTTTTTTATTGATTTTGAAAACGCATATTTTTTTATGTTTCAAAACCCAACTACTGTAGCCGCAATACGACTGGCTACGCCGTAGTTTAAACTTCAGGACGAAAATTTTACTTACTTACACATGAAACAAGTAAATAAACACGCAAGCACACAGACAAACAAACATTTAGAATTAAAGACAGAGGTTCAAGTAATCACAAGCACACAAACACATAATCACGACACATATTCCAATCAAATAATCAAAAACTACAAAAACCGTTCCCCAGCAGTGGCGCCAAAAACTTGATGCGTAATTTCCTTTAACAGAAATAACGTCAGTTTTTACATTTATAAAATGCTAACTACCTTAACTATTCCTACACACTAAAGAGCAGTATACCCTAACGCTATTATTTGTTATGGATCTGGTAAATTACGGGTGAGTCGACCCAAAGAACGATTTGTATTCTCTAATTGTCTAATTGAAATGACATTCTACCTAAGAAAGAAGTAAATAAATGCTTTTAAGATTTAGAAACATTATTGCGTGATGAACCTAACTGATCAAAATGGAATTGGTATAGTGGCAGCCAACTAATAAGGATGAACACATTTAATTATTATGATCTAAGTGTAATGTCTTATTACGATCCTAAAAAGGATGTCTAATTTCATCAGGCTCAAAACTACATCCTCGCCTAACTTATGATTCCTGAGTGGAATGGACTCACAAAGAGAATTAACCTATTCTCAATTCACAGTCATTAAGATTTTCCAACTAGCCTATGAGATATGCCTTTGTGTTTTGTCTCACACTTAGAAAAAGGAAATTTTTATAATAATCCAAGGTCTTCGTCTTATCATCACAACACCTTCTAAAGGAGAGAAAACTGTTACCCAAATCATAGACTAAAAACACCTTGAAGTTTAGGACCAAACTTTCAAAAACATCATAACTTTCAAAACAATCCTTGGTCCGCGTTCTCAAGGTATGGTCTACATTTAAATATGTGCATTACTTTAAAACCCAAGAATGGTTAACTTGGGCACCATATTTTCTAACTACAACGTACCCAAGAAACAATGGGAACCACGACCTTGAATTCATATTTGCTTATAGGTGTGCCTCAATTATGATATACTACATGACGATTGGATTATGGATAGTGGTTGCACTAAGCACATGTCCAAGAATAGAAGATTGTTTACTTCATACAAGGCGTGTGATGGTGGACATGTCATATTTGGGAGCAACCTAAAGGGCAAGGTCATCGGTGGAGGTAATATTTCTCATGACTCTATTACATTTACCAATGTTGAGCATGTTAATGGTCTAGATTTTAACTTGATAAGCGTATGTCAATTATGTAATGATGATTGTGTAGTTAGTTTTATTAAAGTAGATTGTATTATTAGTAAAAATGGTAAAACACTAGCTAAAGGTCATAAGAGAATTGGACTATATACTTGAAAATTGGGAGATAACTCCAAAAAACAAATTTGTCTTGCATCTATGGTGGATAACTCAACGCTTTGGCATAAGAGTATAGAAGATTACAAGTTGTTTCCTATTGAATTAATCATGTTGCAAGACCTCTTCTGCTCTTTTTCTCCTCTAACAATCAACTTTTATGGTTTAGGTATCGAAAATATGATTTAGCACCTTTAAAACTCATTTTTGAGTTTTCTATTTATAAGGTCTAGAAAAAGGTCGATATGACGTATCGAGAGTCTTTAATACAGTGTATTGGGGGTTTCTTAGAGTAGGGACCACGTTCGATATCTTTCAAAATAATTTATTTTCATATGGCTTAAATACAGCGTATTGGTCATTCCTGGATACGGCGTATTGGATCTTGTTTCCTTCGTGGTCTTTTGTAAAGTGCAGGCACAGATACGCCGTATCTTCCTTGATGGATATAGCGTATTGGTTGTCAGAATAGTAATCTTTAAATATCTTTGTTTAAGCTCCAGAATGCGTGCCTTTTAGTTAAATTTCACCAAGTACTCCATAATTACTGCAATTCTCAAATACAAATGATTAAGTTACAATTCTTTGCAATAATAAACAAAATGGGTTAATTACATAGGATAAGTGATTTTATTAAAAGTGACATTATTTGATGTCATCAAATATCCCCCCACTTGAATCCTACTTGTCCTCAAGTAGCCTTTAGAAGTTTATGAAAATGTACCCCTAATGATTTTTCCGGTTAAGCATTTATTTGATCTATTACAAGTACACAACCAAACACCTCACGAAATAAAAAGATGAAAGCACTCAAATCACTCAACTAATTTATGTGGTAACATGTAACTTATTCGCTCAATTGCTCGGCCGTGACGAGTATTCTATCATAGGCTTGGCAAGGATACACATCTCCACCACTAGAGCTAAGGAGTAACAAGTTTATAAAGGTAAAATGGGTTTTTATTATAAGGTTTAGGGTTAATCATTCTAAAAATCTTTCACCAAAAGTACACACTATCAATGGCACTAAACACACATACATGGCCCGTAACGAGACGGAATAGACATGTGTGTTCGATCACATCCTCATTCGAGTTTAACCAAGGGTTAGGATGAAGAATGATATAGGGTAGGGATCTTCTAACTTTCATCAATAGTAATAAACATCAGCAGCTAAACATCATACATTGCCCATAATTGACGAGAATAGAACATGCTTGCTACGATACTACAAGCCTCATTCACAGTAAAACCCATGGTATAATGATTAGGAAAGGGAATTAAATTGTTGTTAAATAAAAATTACGAAACAAAATAGACTAGTCTAAGATACACAGTTTTCTAGACACTTTTCCCGGTCGTTTACCATGAAAAAGACACAACCTATTTACACTACGTCTTTCTCCATAATCAAAAACAACACCTGATGTTTATGTTCTCTATTGTCAACTGCCAATCATCCCATACCTTACATACTTTTACAAGGCAAGTTGCGATATCTACCATTTTATACAAAAACTTTACATCGTTGATTTATAAGACATATCAACGAATATTCAATCCTTCATATAATTCCTTCGGGTTTTGCTCTTGCGAAACGATTATCTTTAAATTTCCTTCTCTTTTTTTGTTGCATTTTTCTAAAAAAAAAATCATATACTAACTACGAAGCTCGATGTAATTTCACCATCTTCACGATCATAATAACTCTGGATAATTCCTTCGATAATTCTTCATTCTTCGGACGTACCAATAATTGTGTTGGTAGTAAAAATACATGAGTTTGACTACTTTATACATTCCCATTTGCAATGTGCAAATTTCTTCCCAACCATACCAAAGATAGAAAATTGACACAAGACTCAGAAAATACATACTTTACACTTTAAGCAACTAGCAAACAGAGTAATGGACTAATGCTATCAGGTAGCTATAGGTTAAAGGTGTAACAAAACAAAAGTTGTGTTATTCCTAAAGGATTAGCCGAAAGCGTTTTCTAGGGTTCGTACCTTAATATAGAGAGTAACAAAGGGTTTATACGGGATTTAAAACTAACCAGATGTAGTTATTTAATATAACACCATATAAAGCTTTTTGGGTGTAATCCTATAAATTTACCAATTTAAACAAGTTACTCCATCTCAATCCATAGTACTCATTATTGGGTCTCAATTGATATACAAGCCAATTATAAAGTTTACAACATCACCCGTCACACTCATAATTATGAGTGGAATTTTAGGTAAACATTTGGAAGTGATAAGTAAAATCCTCACAATACTAAATAAGTTGATTGATTGTGCTGGGTTATAACAAGTATTTGCACAAAATATGCTTATTTTTATAAATTTGAGCAACTATTAAAGCATTTTATGTAAAATAGACTAGTGAGACATTCTAATTCCCATCCCCCACTTAAAAAAAAAAAAAAAAAGCGCAAAAAAAATATACAACGTCCTCGCTGTATAGATAAAACATTAAAAACGAGAATTAAAAAGAATTAGAATGAGAAACTCCCCTGATATTTTGCTCGGTAGATTCTCCAAGTTGATTTATTGAGCAAGATTGTGTTGAACAACCGTCTTGAGATTTCAAGACTCCAACACTTCCAGATTTCCAGATTGTAAATACTTCACCAACATTGTCGATTTCTTTTTAGCGAGGTCCTGTGCAAAATATAGAAAAAACATGCAAAATCCTATCTCATGTATCTACGGTTAATTTAAATAAGCTAAATAAATTGTACAGGAAACCAATACGCCATATCCATAAACTGGAATACGCCGTATCAAGAAACCTGTAAAAAGTATCTAAATATGGGTCAGTCTGTTGAATACACCGTATCATGTACATGAATACGCCGTAATGACAGAACTGACAATAATGTTTAAAGTGCATAAAAATAAAGGACTAATAACGTCCAGACATTCAATACGCCGTATGGTATGGAGCGGATATGCCGTATTGATGTATGGGAAGATAGACTCGATAAAAATAAATAACAATCTGGGTTGTCTCCTGGGAAGCACTTTTGCTTACAGCGAAGTCTTTAAGTTAGGCTTTTTCTTCAGCTTCTTTTTCAATCGGTCTCATGCACGCTTATGTGCCCGCGTGTGAGCCATTCTTCCATCTTCGCATCTCAGACATATTCGGGTCCTAAGTTCAAGACCCCTTTGTAAAAAACTCTTGAGCTTTTGGTACGAGTGTGAGATCCCATTCATCTTATCTTCTTCACTCACATTTAGTAATGGCGGGATCTTGTTGCATTGTTCATTAGTGTGGCGTTTAAACATCGGATGTGACCGCACCATTTGGTAAGTAACCTCTTCATTACCATTGTAAATGGTAATCATTCTTTCAAATCATTTTGCATTAATTCCAACTTCTCTAAAAAACGGGTCGCCAAAAATAACATCGCCCATTCCTTCATCATGATAAGCATCTATATCTTCTAATACTGCAAAATCTGTTAAGATAGAAAAAGTTCCAACAAAGATAGGTATGTTCATTAAGGCTCCAACTACATTATTTCCCTTGTATTCCAATTTGTCCTTCCTTATAGAATTACAAAACTTTTTGGACATCACATTTACGTACAAGATAAGGAAAAAATTAGCGTGTAAAAACACAAAACCTATCATGCAAGAAAAATTCAAGTTGTGGGCACAATCAATACGGGTCTTCTTATCGTGGTCACAATCACTAGGATATCTAAAACTTTTGCTAACCATTCTAGCATCATTCCTAGCTATAAATTCCTCAACTACCTCACCTTCCTCAATGGTGGGCATTAAATCATCAACTTGATCTCTTCTAAGCTCTAATGGTACATTAAGATCGTTTAGCTTTATGCAATATCCCAAGAAAGGGTCTAATGATCTATTCAACACCAAAGTCTCTCCTATTAGCCTAACTTCTAAATCAAGTTCCATTCTTTCTCTTAAGCTTAGCATGTAGACTCTCTTAATTAAACTACTAGCAGGTTTAACACTTTTGAAAATTATTTTCTCTTCCCCAATCCTCAAAGTAATCTTCCTTTTGAAAATATCAATTTAGCATGGGCGGTAGACAAAAATGGTCTTTCAAGGATCAAGGGCACTTTGATATCCTCGAGCATATCAAGAATTATAAAATATACGGGGAAAATAAATTTACCAATCCCTACTAGCACGTTTTCAGCAATTCCTTCTAGATATTTTACGGTCCTATCTGCTAATTCGACTATCAACTTAGTGTGAGCTAATTTGCCTAAACCTAAGTTAAGGTAGGTTGAGAGAGGCATGACACTTATGCTAGCTCCTAAGTCAGCAAGGGTATTATTAAAGAAAACATTATTAATATAGCAGGGTAAAGTGAAACTCCCTGGGTCTTTCTCCTTTCGGGGTATGGATTTATCAATATGTGAAGCTCTATATAAGTAAGCTTCCAAAAATTGCGATCCATATGATCCCTTCTTATCTTTACAGTAGCAATCATTCAAATGACTTGGAAATGAGATTGTCATTTGTCTTGTCTCGTATATCAGTGTACTTTTCTGTCTAGTAGATACGGCGTATTGGTGTGATCCAATACGGCGTATCGAGCTTGCATCAGCTTAAACAGTAGTCGAGATCGACTTGACATGGTCTCTTGGGTTAGTTTCAGTGGATCTCGGTAAACTTTCAAATCCTCTTTCCTGTAGTACCTTGCTCATTTGCCCGATTTGGATCTCTAAAGTTTTAATTGATGCTCTTTGGTTCCTTATGGCAGCATCCGTTGAAGCTTAGATCTCTTTGATCAAATTGGAGTTCTCCTTATGTCTTTTTGCCGATTTCCCCATAAATTTGCTTAGGGTTTCTTCCATAGACTGCCTTCGTTCCTGGTACGAAGGGTTTGCATTGTTCCTTTGGTAGAATCCCGGAGCAGTTGCTTTATATCCCCCTCCTCGAAAAGGTGTACCAAATTGAGTGTAGTAAGCTTCTTCGAGGGTTTTCCCTTCTTCCTTGAGTGGGCAATCTTTGGTGTAGTGGGGACCTTTACATTGTTCACATCCTATTTGAGCAGCATAAACTTTTTCATTTACTTTCTTGATTTCTCTTCCAAGATTGTTGAGTTGTGCTTGTATGGCTGATAATCCATCAGAATTTTTAGTACTTCTGGTCCTAGATGTTCCATTGTGCCATTTTTTAGAGTATTCAGCCATTTCTTGGATGTCTACTTTCGCATCAACATCAGTCTTTGATGGTATGGCTCCTTTTGAATCAAGAATTTGTCTAGTTGAAACATCTAATACATTATAGAACAAGACTAATGATCATTGAAAATCAATATATATATAATACGTATAATATATAAGTATAAAGAAAATTACTAAAAATCCTTGAGGACAAAGATTAGTAGCAATTTCTACATAAAAATATTATTCGTTAAACCGATAAGTGATTACCGGGTCGTTTTCCCAAAGACTTATGAAATTAAGACCTCGTTTGTTATTTGGACAATGACTTGAATTGGTTCGAAGATGATTTGTTTTCTAAAATCCTAATATTGAGCAAATTAAGGGACAATAAAATCTAATTACGAAAAACGTTAACGGAATTAAGAAAACGTAACAAATTAGCAATTGAGCTAAATCTAATCCTAAATACCTTTCTAAACTTTTTGTAAACTTAATTAACTATTTAAAAGTAAAAAGATAAGGAAATTCTAAAACGAGAACACTTAAAGCTTAAAAACGAAGAAAACGAGAACGGGAACCAAATCCCGTTCTTTAAAAAATGAATTTCTTAAATTTTAACCATACGAAAGTAAATTTAAAATCCTAAGCCTAAATTATGATAAAAGAAAATTTTATAAATTTTTTTTTTTGATTATTTTTCTATTTTTTGTTACTTTTTAAAGTTTTTAACTAAATAAATGCAAGAAAAATGTAAAACTATGAATTAAAATTCTAAGAAAATTAGTAAAATAGATTAAGCTACAAGGAATGCAGGAAAAATACTAACTAGGAAAATGCTTAAATGAATTAGCCCTGAAAAAGTTACAAAGCACGCGAAGTGCTTATTATAAAAAGAACTCAAAAAGGTGATAACAGATTATTAAGTGCACCCTTGGACGTAAAAGTCCCAAGGGCGCGGTGGTGTTGAGTGTGTGTTATGAGTCGTTGAAAAGGTTGAGGGTAGAGGTTGTGGGTTCGAGTCTTGCTCACCCACAATTTCCCCTCTTCCCTTTTTTTTATTTTCCAAAACTTTTTGAACAAAGTTGTTAAGCAACTGAAAATAAGCAAATTTCTCTAAAGTAACTATTTCTGAAAATCACTAAATAAGCTAGAAATTAGCTTAAAAGTTGACAGATTAAACTTGAAAGACAAATTTGCTTTTTACTTAAACTAAGGTAACTAGAAAACTAGAATAAGCTAAACCTAGGATTAATTAAGCTACCACTATCCTAAAACTGACTTAATAAACAAATATTAGCTAGAAATAAGCAAATAGTATAAGCCTTAAACTGAAAGATTCAAATAAGCAATTTGGCATAAACTGAGTTCAAAACAGACAACTAGGCTAATTTGAGCTTATTTTTAATTAAGCAAACAGAACCTTATGGACTTAAGGCTTATATCACTTGAAAGATTGACCTATAAGCTACTAAAAACAACTTTTGAAAAGTAATTTGAAAATCAAATGAACAAAGAAAATGCTGAATGAAAAGGGCTATTTGGACAGATTACACTATTTTTGGTTTTCTTAAGAAAAGACAAAGGTGCTAAATTCAGGCTTAAAAACAGATAAGTAAATAAACTAATTTTTATAAAATAAGCTCAAACAGATTTAGAATAACCTATAAACTAGTTGTGCTCAAAGTTTGAAAAGCTAAAAACTACTTTTACTAGCTGATTTTTAAGATTGAAAATGGCCTTAAGGGCTGTTTTGACTATCTGATGCAATTGGCACATAGATGTCCAAATCACAAAACCAAAAGCACAGACTTAAGGATTTGGTTCTAACACTTTTAAAGCAACTAAACAAGAGCAAATACGGCAATGAAATAAGCTAGCAAAGACTTAAGCACAATCAACCATAGAACTTGAACTTATTACCACAGATTATTACTAAAACTAATCAAAAGCTGGTAAACTCTAATAAACATCTTAAAACCTAACCTCATAAACCTCACAATGAAATTTAAGATCAAACCAAAGGACTAAATAACCTTTGACAACACTATCTAATGCCAAACACCTCTTTATTTTGCTCAAATTCATTATTAGCTTATGAAACTAAGAATTAAAACTCGAATTAAAGATACCAGATATTAATTAACTTTTAACAAACCTAATAAACATATTTCAATAGACAAAAAAGCAGAAGTAATAAGCTAACAAGATATGCTATTGTTTTTGGATTTTATGACTGAAATTTAACAAATAAGAGTAAACTAAGATTTAAGCTACTAATTGAACTAATTAAGCTTCTAACAACTGTATTAAGCTAATATAAGCTACACTAAATAACAATAAGCAAATAATAAGTAGTTTAAAGCTAAAGCGCAGTTTAAGGCTAGAAAAAGTAAATAATGGAAACATTACAAACACAGCCTCCTGCACAAAACACGGCTGTTAAATGCTCTTATGAGCTAATCAACAAGCTCCAGCTTATCCTAGGATAAGCTGGTGTGGTCTTGGAAACCCATCCATGTCTGGTTTCCCTTCCTTAATAAGCTTTGGTATATTTGAGAGTGAATTTTAAGAGTTATTAAGCTCATTTAAGCTTTAAGAGTTTAAATGAGTATATAGCTAGCTTGAGTAGTGAACTAAGACAGCTTATGAAGAGCTTATTGAGATTTATCAAACCATATTGCTTATCATTGCACATTAAGTAAAAACATGATTGAACAAGATTAAAAGTGAAGTGCAAACTTTTATTAATTAAAACAGATTACAAAGCTTTTTAAATGAAAATTACAAAGACCTAAATGACAATAAGCTAGAAAATTACAATAAGCTAAAAGCTAATTTTACACTATTCCTAAATTAAGCTAGATAATCTTTGTGAGTGAGGCAGCCTTGTATTTATAGGGGCTGGAGGATGCTTCTAGACTTCTTACACGCTCCCCTTGAGCTTTAGCTCTCAACCATTCATTTAATCCAATTATTGGAGGCCCCTTCTTGACCGTTGGATTAGATTTAGGCACACGGATTGCCAAGCTGGCAATCCCACTCTTTGGGAGTGAGTGTGTTTCTTTAGGCTTGCTTTCAGTGTAAATTTCCATCTTTTGGTGTGTTTGTTTGAATCCACCGTGTTATTCCTTGATCCTTCTTGACCAATCATAGCTAAGATGTGACATTTTGCTTTGCTGAGCTGTGGCTTAGTACTCGAATCTTTTAGCCACGTAGTCAATTGGAATTTACCCTTTGTTTTTTATGCAGGGTTAATTGAAGGAGATGATGAACAGTAGAAACAACTTTTCGCGCCTTTTCTTTTTACCTTATTATACGTTGTTTGACCCGGGGGTGTGAGGGTTGACCTGGGCTTGGGATATTATAATAAAGGATTGGGCCGTGGTGAGTATTTAGGCTCAGTTATAAGGTAAATGGGTTTTTATATAAGAGATAACGACCGTTATCTCTTTAATAAAAAGGAGATAACGATGTTAGGGTTTAGGGACTATTTTTGTATTATGATCTAACATTAAGGGTTTTTGAGGATTTTGCCATTAAGCATGTTGACCATAGTTGACCAAGTGTTGACCATTGATAGCAATCTCCCGGCTCTTGTGTACTCTATCCGTTCCCGTGTCCGTGTTTGCCCGGTTTTGACCGTTTTCTTGTGATTTTTGCAATATCCGTACCTACACATCACAAATAACAAAATACACAAATACAAGCATATTTTTGCACATTTTGATCATTTTAAGGCCATTTTTGATATAGGAAGGATATGTGATTTATCACATATCACTCTTAAATTTTGGAACATTTTAATTCTAACCTTTCATTTTTCAAAACATTTTCATTTTTAGTTCTTTGTTTTCAAATCTTTTTCTTTACTTAGTTTATTTTCAATTTTAGCCCTTTTGTTTGTAAGAAATTGCACCGTTCGTCGTTTTAGCTCATTACTTGTCAACAAAAGCTCAAATTCTTCTACAACAACAATGATTTCACCAACAACAACTCTATTTGCATGGTTTCTTCTTGATTTTGTAAAATCCCGTGAAAGATTCAATTCTTTTCTCGGTTTAAATCTAAGACTTGTAAAATCCCGTGAACGTTAATTGGTTTCAATCCACAACAACAATCACTGTACCTACTTAAGATCCTTGCATATCATTTCACATCACTTTTGCAATGTCGACTCAACAAGACATCAATGCTATTAGAGCACAACAATTTACAAACACACATGATCTTTTGGCATTAATGGGAAACACTCAGACACCGTTTCACCCAGATCACTCATCACTCATTACCTATATACAACATCCTTAACCCAACTACAACTTTGTCCTACAACATTCATTCAACACGAACTACATGCAACAACCAATGCAAAATCCTGAAGATATCTCAGATCCCACAACTGCAATAGACATGACACTTGCACTCATGGCTAAGGCATTTACTCTAAACAACACTACTCTAACAAACAACAACCAAAGGAGTTCATCAAAACCTAGCAATATGCAGATTGCACAACCAGGTATGAATATGGACCAAGACAGACATATGCTAATGGTTAAAGATAATGTTGGAAAGCAGTTTAGACCGAATGCAGTGCAGTATGTCAGGAATCAGGTTGTCCAGAATGCGGTTCAGAATCCGGGTATTCAGATTGTTGAAAATATGAATGGGCTTAGTATTGTTTCGGAAATTGCAAATCAGTATGGGAATGGAAATGTTGTTACAACACCAGCTGAGGGTAATGGTAATGGTACCAATGGTAATCCGATAAGGTGTTACAGCTGTCGAGGAGAAGGTCATTATGCCAGCAACTACCAATAAAGCAAAGGGAAAAGGGCTGGGTGGGGTGTGCTTATCTTCAGACACATCTACAGATTGCTCAAAAGGATGAAGCAGGGATCCAACTCAATTCTGAGGAATTCTAGTACTTCATTCTCTAATTCTATTTTAGCTTGTTTTTAGAGTTTTATTTTTAGCCATGACTTTTAGTCCTATTTTGCATAGTCTACTATATTCACTATCTAAGTCATTTTCTTTTAATGATGATTGGTCATCACTAAAATATTCAGTTTCAGAAAATACCTCATTTGAAAAATCTTAGACACTTTTCGTCCTTTGTCCTTTCCTTTTCATCTTCGTCGTTATCACTCAAAGATCCTCCAAAAAACGCCTTTTGATTTTGATATTTTGATTGTTTCGGACATTCTCTGATGAGATGATTTGGATCTCCACACCTAAAGCATTTTCTTTCGCCTTTTCCATTTTTGTCGTCTTTATTTCTTTAGAATGATTTGTTGATAAAATATAATGCCTAAAAACATTATTAATATCTTTCACATTTTACGTTTTGATAATCACAAAATATAAAAACGTTCAACGTAAAATTAAACGTAAACAAGTATTTAGTAGTAAATTCTCATTTCATCAATTACATCACTTAAAGGTATATATAAATAAATACTTAATGTATTTTATGATCAAAGAAAATTTTTATTCAACCTCAAACTTTTATAAAATGTTGTAAACATTTTTAATAAACATCACAAAACATTTTCTACATTTAAAAGATATGTTTTATTCAAAATAAATATTTTGAATTTCAAATTTTCGAACCTAAAACGGCTAGAAAAAGTCTAGTAAACACCTCCCCTGAATAGGACAAAAAGAGGAGCGTCTGAAAATGGGCGGCCCCCTTAAATACATGGGCGGCCCCCTATTTAAGGAGACCGGCCATAGACTCCGCTCCTCCAGTTTTCCCTATAAATACTGGACTATTCCCCAACATTTTCTTACCTTTTGCACTCATTCTTTTTTGTCTCTGAAATACCCACATATCCTCTCTAAAATCCTTTGATCATTTAATTCAATAAAGCTTTATTTCCAAGTGATCCAAGCCTAATTCCTCAAGTTGCAAGAGAAAATACTTCATCATCAGTTAAGAAGATTATACCTTAGGTAGCATTGCAATCTTGTTGCAACATATCACATACTTTAAATTCTTTTGCGTATCATACTATTTGTGTGTAGTAGTTAGATCTTGGCGATCTTTGTAAGTATAGTTAGATCGTGGTGATCTTACCAAGTAGTGTTAGATAGTTGTGATATAAATAGTGTGGTGAAGTGAAGTCTTGAAGTTGTGAAGAAGTTGTGAAGTTGTGAAGAAGTTGTGAAGTTGTGAAGAAGTTGTGAAGTTGTGAAGAAGGTGTGAAGTTGTGAAGAAGTTGTGAAGTTGTGAAGTCGTGAACAAGTCGTGAAGTTGTGTTGTGTTAGATTGGTTCTAGCTAAGATTAGAACTCGACATTTAGCTTTGTGTCGTAAATCGGTGTAAGCAACGTTGTGTACGGTTTTCTCCGCCATAAGGGAGTTTGTTGACATAGTGAAGAAAACTCTCGAGTTAGGTGCTCGGGGAGTGGAGTAGGGCGAAGAGGTGCTTCGTTACCGAACCACTATAAATCCTCGCGTTGTGGTTTGATTGTTCTTACTCTTATCTCTTGTCTTACTTTATCATTTCATATACTTATATTGTTCATATTGTGCAAGCATTGAATTCACAAAAAGTCGAATCTAAGTTTTACAAACAAACATAAACCTTAAATTAAAAAGCGGTAAACTATTCAACCCCCTTCTAGTTTTCCACAATTGGCATCAAGAGCAAGGTTAAACAAGAATTTTAAAATAAATTGTATTTTAAAACTTGAATCGATCTATGGAATCGGAAAAATATTTAGAAGGGCAATCTATGCAAAGACCACCACTATTTGAAAGTGATGGATTTATTTATTGGAAAAATAGATTCGAAACTTATGTGAAGTCAAAAGATCTAGATCTTTGGCATATTATTACCAATGGTGATTTCCTTCCTTTTCAAAATAATCCCGAAACTAAAAAGGATGAAATAGTACCATTTGATAAACAAAACGATGATTTAAAAAGAAAACTTTCTAAAAATAATGAGGCTAAAATGGTAATTTATAATGCTTTGCCACGTAAAGAATACGAAAGAATTTTTATGTGTGAAACCGCAAAAGATATTTGGAATTCTTTACTAGTAACTCACCAAGGTAATAATCAAGTCAAAGATAATAAAATAGATCTTCTTGTTCAACAATATGAACAATTTACGATTCCGGAAGAGGAATCAATAGATAATGCTTTTGCTAAATTTAACACTATTATTACTAGCTTAAAAGCACTTGATGAAAGTTTTTCTAGCAAGAATTGTGTTAGGAAATTTCTTAGGGCTCTTCATCCTAAATGGCGCGCAAAAGTTACGGCTATTGAAGAATCAAAGAATCTAACAACTCTACCACTTGATGAACTCATTGGAAATTTGAAAGTTCATGAAGAAATAATAAAGAAAGATTCCGAGACGGTCAAAAGCAAAAGAGAACAAAATAGATCTATTGCGTTGAAGGCTAGAAAGGAATCTAGTGATGAAAATAGCTCAAGTTCCGATAGTGAAGACGAAGAATACGCCATGGCCGTAAGAAACTTCAAGAAATTTTTCAAAAGACGAGGTAGGTTTGTACGACAACCACACGATGAAAGAAAGCCATTCCAAAAATATAAGGATGACAAAAATGGCAAAAGCGAAAGGAAATGTTTTAAATGCGGTGATCCAAATCATCTCATTGGTGAATGTCCAAAAGCGTCGAGAATCTATAATCAAAGAGCTTTTGTTGGAGGATGTTGGAGTGATAGCGACGAAGATGAAGAGAAGAAGACAAATGATGAAAAATGTCTTATGGCTAAAGCATCGAATGAGGTACTTTCCGAAACCGAATACTTTAGTAATGACCAATCATCATTAGACGAAAAAGACTTAGATAGTGAATATAGTCGACTATGCAAAGTAGGACTAAAAGTCATGGCTAAAAATAAAAGTCTAAAACAAGCTAGAATTCAATTAGAAAATGAAGTACTAGAACTAAAAGATAAAATATCTAGATTAGAAAAGGATAAGGAAGTTAGTGATGAATGCAAAATATGCCAAGACCTTAGGTTTGAAAATGAAAAACTTAAGGAAGAAATATCTAGGCTAAATCAATTTGATAATAGTAGTCACTCACTTAAGAAAATAATAAGTTCTCAAAAACCCTCCGGAGATAAAACCGGTCTAGGATTTAATTTTACCAAAGGATCTTCTAGTGAAACCAAACAAGTAAAATTTGTAAAAGCACAAGAGATCGAGTCGAAAGAAAAATTGGTAGAATCAAACTCATTTTCAAAACAAAAATTCATACTTATTAACAATACTAAAATTCCGATTGCGAGTGATGACGAGGTAAAACGTTTTTATAAACCTTCTTCAAAACCCGGAGTTAGATTTATTAAACCCAAAATGAGGTCTAAAACTCCTCCTCCGAGAAGAACTAATAGTCCTTATCCTCGGTCTAAAACACCTCAACCTAGAAGAGACCAAGGTAGACAAAATTACCCTAACACTAATCACGCAATGTGGAATCATCCACATCAACCAAGCTTCACTCAATGTGGAAGATGTTCACCATGTATGTGTCCGAATCAAATGAAAAACATTTGTGGAAACAATAATTTCGGATACATGAAACGTTGGGGACCAAATGGCTAAGTCGTCTCAACCTTTGAATTTTCAACATCTACAAACATTCCTTGTCTTCCGACAAATGGATTGAAGAGTTCATGATAGGATTCCCATGAATCCTTATCCTTAAAGCTTTCTACCTTGAAGACATTGAAGAAACTCATTTAAAGTCTAAGGTACGTCTTACTTTCCAATCTCGTAGAATATAGGTCATAAGAAGATATTTATGTGATGCCATGATATATTAGTATAATTTGGTCTTAGAATATATTATAGTCACTAGAAATATCATTTGTTGGGCTTCTAAATTTAAAGAACTAGTTCACTATGAACTATTCTTTCTCATAGTCTATCGACATACTTTTATGGAAATCTTCTATGACCACGTATAGCGAACTCACATAGATGAAGAAGAGTGAGCTAGTGGTTAACAATTAACATAGAAGTAGGCTTAGTCTTGCGGAGATCATCGAAACACTATGGATGAAACAAACTCTCTTCGACCTCGACGTTCGTCTTGGCTACGTGTCTAACATCATCTAAGTCTATCAGAATCGTCTTGTCGAAATTCTCAACATTCGTCCTATCATTTCATTATCTTCGTTATCCACTCTCGCTCACTTCAAATCAAGTCAATTAATTTTTTTTTCATCCGAAGAAATTTAATTAATTCCTCTTCCTTGCAAGAAATCTCATCTCTAAATCACCTCTCAAATTGACGTCTTGATTATTTCGTCCGAAATAGTCAAAGAAACTTTTTAATTAAACAAAGAGTTAATTAAAAATTGTCAATATCCATTCTAACAAAAACTGGTCAAAATCAAAGAAATTTTTTTTTCTCAGATGGCGGCCCCCTTAAAATTAAAGGGATCGTCCGTGTAAAATGGGTGGCCCCCTTAATTAATTAAGGGGACCGCCTATCTGAAAAATCCAAACAGCCCCATGCTGTCGAATTTTATATACCAAACACATCACTCTCTCTTTTCTCTCTCACTTCCAAATGATCTATTCTTTTGTCAAGGAAAAGTTAGATTCAAATCTAATACTCCTCAAACTAGGTTTGACAACTTAAATATTTCATCCGAAATATTCAAGTATCTTTAACATACAATCGCAAAAGTTAAAGGTCATATCCGAAAATTCATATTCAAGCCTTTTAACAACATATGTTAAAATGCTTTTCCAAAAGCTAAAAACTAACATCAACCGTCGTGTGACAATGATCTTACAAGTTTCTACGTAAGTGATTCGTAGCTTCTCTTATATACACATCCTAAGACTAAGTGCTTTCACTTCTGTTAGTCTTTTCATCCCCTTAGGAATGTCACGATGTTTTATCACCATGTGAGCCATTTAACTGCTTACGTCTAGGTCTAGGAATGATGGAACAAATTGTTTAAGTTTTCGGCATAATAAAAAATCATCAATAAACCATTTGTCAAAAATCTGAGAAAAAATTTTCTCAACAGGTGGTGGCCCCCTTAATTCATAAATGGCGGGCCCTTTAATTTTAAGGGGACCACCCAGACTTTAAGGGGACCACCCACTTGACTGGCAAATTTTTTTTCTCTCTATGTCTAGGTTTCTATTTTATACAAAAACACAAGATTGAGAAAATTTTATAAGCAAACTTTTACTAATTTTTCTATCTAAATGCATATCTCATTATACATATATACAATAGTCCCAATTTATTATTTTCTAAAAGGGTCTTTCTCACAACTAGGAGCACATAAAAATCAATTTTCATATATTGTTGAGATATGCTAAAAACTTTTTTTTAACATGCATAAAGATCTCTAACTTGTTGTCAAAGTATTTAATCTTATATATTTTTGACACTCTTGATTGAATCAAAGAGTACTTGAACTATTTCTTAGGTTTTACGTTTATTAGAGTCGAAATAATTCTTACTCCATATTTGTTGCATTCAGGCACACATTAGGATTTCAACATAAATCTCATTTGATGATATTGATATGTTCCTTTAATTGCTTTCATATTGATATGTTCCTTTAATTGCTTTCTTGGATGATCCTCAATTACAAATATAGATAATTGATTGCTACTTGCTATATGAAATGATTTTGTTCTTAGTATAAACTAAGTCTTTGCATGCTCACTTAGTAAAAGCCATAATTTTACAACAACACTAATTAAACTTGTGAAAATTCTTATGTGTTGCTCATCTTAGGTCTTAGTATTATTTCACACATGTTTGTTTGCCAAACATTATGTGAAATAGTTATAATTTATACTTGTTCAAACTAGGTATTTGCATGATTACTTGCTAAATGCTATTGTTATGGAAAGTTGGACTTGCTTCAAAATTAATCTCCAAAACAAAACCTTTCTTAAAGATTTCTAAACAAAACCCCATTTTTTTGTCGTCCAAAATTTTTCAGATGGGTGGCCCCCTTAATTCATAAAGGCGGCCCCTTATATTTAAGGGGACCACCTACCTATTTAAGGGGACCACCCTCTGATTCACAGATATTTTTCTTTCCCCTCTTCTACCTAGCCACACCTACTGTTTCCCGTCAATCCTTCTACTCAAGCAAACCATAACTCAATTCCATTTAGTGACATTTGTGTCACAAATGATGAAGATACTCCCATATTACCACAAGTTGTTAATCCACATCCACTCACACAAACCAATCCACATGTTGCTAGTATGATTTATACTCAAACTCAAGGTGATAACCAAGCTCAACTTACTCCAACTCCATCTCCAAGTAGGGAAAGACTTGTTGATGAAATTAATCAACTTTAAGACTTATGAAGTATTTTAGCCATGCATCTTGTACAACAAAACATATCACCCTTATCACCTTACTCACCAAACCTTCATCACACCATCAATTTACAACAAGTTGACACCCATGTTGGCTATTGTCCTTGTTGCCGATTTACCCAAAAAGATTGAGTATCTCCTTACTAGGTGATTCGTTGCTGGTATATATATAAAATATATAAGAATCAAATCAATGATAAAAAGATTCCGGAAGTATGATTCCCGGGCCATTTAAGAGAAAAGTTTATTTTACTAACTGAAACTCAAAACAGAAAACTTGTTTTCCAGATTTTATGTTAACGTCATGCCCATAGGTATCTCTTAAACTATAAAAGGTACAACAATGAGGTCCTTTCACCCCTGGAAAAGCCCCCTCAGTTAGTTTTTTAAAACATTTGGCCAATCAATCATACCATTCACCAATCCATGGGAAATGGATTTTTACTAACCGAAGGTCAAACCAGAAAGTTGGCTGAACTTCTTATTCCTACGGTTTTGGCCATAAATCCTAATCTAGGATAGCAATGGGTGCAAGGCCAAGTGCTGGAGTCTTTCTTATATGTATAGTACTGAGTCATGCATTAAAACCCAAACTTTTAGTTCAAAATTTTATAGATTAACACGTTTTATATTCAAGGGTCCAGATTTGACCCATGATCGTAAATTGACCATAACTCCTTCATCCGGAGGAGTTGGTTGAGCATCCAATTTACCACATGATCCCCTAAGTGTCTATTTTCCAAATATCAAATAATCTCAGTAGGCTCAAGCCAAAATTTTAGAGGAAATGGGGCGACAACCTGCTGTCCCCAAAACAGCCCCCAAAATCTTTGTGTTTCGCCTAATATCTAAGCTTCTAAGCCTCAATTTCGCCATCCACATACTCAAACAATAACCACAGTTTCACTCTATTAATCATAATAATTCCTTCAACACCATGATCAAATCAATGTCTAACTATTCTATGAACATGCATGATCATAAGGTTTCAATCAAAACCAATGCATGCTCAAATAAACCTTGATTAATCAAAACAACTAAAAATAAAGGATACTTACAACACCAAGAATGATAGTAGAAGATCAACAAATAAACCCTATGGTGGGTGTATGGGCTGCCGAAACCAAGGGGACAAAAACCCAAGCTTTATCTTGATTTTTATTTATCCAAATCCTTCACAATCAAACCCTAATCACCCCTTTATCATTCTTGTAGCCTCTAATCAAATCCAAACCTTAAAAATCTTCAAGTTCTTCAATTCAAGATTTTTCTAAATCAATGCATGGTGACTTTTATCATTGGGGAATGATTGGGGTTTATAGTGGTGTTGATTTAAGATGAAAATGAGTAGATTTAATGGAGTTTTGAAGATCAATTGAGGGTTTTGGTGGGTTGTGTGTCGAAACAGGAAGAAGGAGAGGGAAGGAAGAAAATTTTTGTCTGTGTTTTTGATTTTACAGAATGTGTATGTCGAGTTGTTATAAATAAAAAGGGTATTGGGCTTGGGTCTTGGGCCCTAAATTAGCTAGTGGGTTAAGTTAGGTAGTTTAAAACATAAGGGTGTATGTTTTTGGGCTTATGGCCGGTTATAGCAAAAAGGGAGGAGTGGGTTTCGGCCCGCTTCTTCCTAACTAATAATACTTATAAATCTCGGGCCCTAAAACCTTTCCTAGTCCGACACTTTTTCCTAAAACGAAAAATTTAACTCGGTTGCACATGTAAATTTTTAAAAATAAAAATTTATATAAAATAAAATATAATTGGCATTCGAGGCCAAAAATACGAAGTCGTTGATTTCTCGTTGCTCAAAAACGGTTAAATTTTAACGCATAGCTCTTTTATTCAAATCCGACGATTTTCTCCAAAATCGACAAAATAATAAAATGAAAGATTTTCTATAATTTAGAAAATTAATATATAAGTCAAAATAAATAATGACCTTAAATTCGGGTTCTTACATTTCCCTCCTTTAGAAGCGACGTCCGCGCTTGTCCTGTCTTGTCCCACTCGTCTTCTCGCGAATGATATGAGTATACTTGCTCCCTAAAGAAATCCTCACGACTCACCATGTAAACTCCGGCCTCCCGCGAGTTCCAATGAACTTTAAATGAATCGAATCCGGCTCTGCTTGAGCCGTTCACCTCTCTATCTCACAATCTCCCGTCGGTTCACGATAAAATGCAATTGCTGCGAGCTTGAACGTCTCGAATTCTTCCAACGGGATGACCACATCATCATTCACAAAGCACCTCTTGATGAGATTAGAGACATGTAAAATTGTTATGAATTCACGAATGCTTATCGGCAATATCCAACTTATACGCCAACGGGCCCAATTCTTCAATATCTTTGAAATGGCCAACAAATTGTGGACTTTAACTTCCCACGATTCCAAACGTATGACACCCTTCCATGGTGACACTTTTAACATGACCTTGTCACCTACCTCAAATTCTGTCAATCTTCTTTTAAGATCAGCGTAGCTCTTTTGTCGACTCCTAGCGGTTAACAAACGGTTCTTAATTTGAACTATCTTTTCCGTGGTTTCTCGAACCAATTCTGGGCCAGTGAGTTGGCTTTCCCCAACCTCACTCCAACAAACTGGCGACCTACACTTTTGCCCATACAAAGCTTCAACGGAGCGGCTTAATGCTAGCAGAATAACTATTTATTGTAAAAGAACTCAACTAAAGGCAAGTGTACTATCCCAACTGCTTCCTTCAAAATCAATCACACAGCCCGAAGCATATCTTCTAATGTTGTGATAGTACCTTTCCTTCTGTCTTTGGCCCATTCCGTTCCGGTGGGTAATCGGTACTTAAGTCCAATTGAGTCCCCAAGGCCTTTTGGAGAGATACCCAAAACCTTGACGTGAACAAACTGTCTTTGTCAGAAATAACCGACACGGGCACACCATGCCTACACATGATCTCCTTCAGATACAACTGAGCAAGCTTCTCAATACCATCAGTCTTCTTTATTGGTAAAAAGTGAGCTGATTTGGTCAGTCGGTCCACGATGACCCAAATCGAATCATAACACTGCTTTGTCCTTGGAAATCCCAGGACACAAAATCACATGGTTCACTTTTTCCATTTTTCCCATCGGGAATTTCCAGTTGTTGAAGCAAGCCTGATGTTTTCATGTGTTCCGCCTTACACCTTGGCGACATGTATAAGCACTTTCCGACATATGTAAGCGATATCAGCCTTCATATTGTGCCACTAATACAACCTTCTTCAAATATTGATACTTTTTTTAAGTAGAAACCCCGGGTGAATCGAAAATTTGGATTTATGCGACTCATGGCAATAATTACATCACTTAATCCGACCAAAAATTGGCAACCATATCCGCTATCATGATACCTATTCCATTTTGTGGAATTTCAACAGAATTTGCTTTTGCATCCTCTAAGATTTTCCTCGTTCACATTTCCACCTTTAGATTCAACTTGAGCTTCAGAATTTTAGCATTAAGTCTTATGATCCGCGAGCATCAACGATACTCACCCTCAAGGGCTTTTCCCTTTCCTTCCTACCAGAAGCATTCGACTACAACGATTAGCTTATCCTGGGTGGATAACGGACTTCCACAATCGAAATCGCTTAAGAGTTCTATCCATCTTTCGCTGCCTCATGTTTAGTTCCTTCTGGTCCAAAATATATTGAAGGCTTTTATGATCCGTAAACACCGTGCACTTCACACCATACAAATAATGCCTCCACAGTCTAAGAGCAAAACTACTGCACCCAATTCCAAATCATGGGTCATATAGTTAACCTCATAGGTCCACATGTCGGAATGTACTGATGACCTGTCTTCACGCTGCATCAACACAGCTCCATACCTTTCAATGAAGCATCACAGTACACAAACAAAATCTTCGTATCCTTCTGCAATGCCAAAATAGGAGGCACTACATAAGTTTATCCAATCACACTGTAAAGGCTTCCATCTTCCTTCCTCCGCCGCCATTCGTAAGTCATATTCTTTTTGAGTTAGCCATGGTAAGTGGCTTGCCGATTAAGGAGAAACCCTCGATGAACCTCGATAATAAGCCAGCTAACACTAATAACATAACTGCCTTATACCTTCCATCGTAGACTTCGGAGCAGACCAAACTCTGATTGCTTCACATCTTTTGTTTGGGTCCACGTGAACACCCTGACTATTAATCACGTGACCGAGAAATTGCACAGAATCTAACCAAAATTCACATTTCGAAAACTTCGCATACAGCTTCTCCTTCTGAAGTAATTCCAGAATGATTCTTAAGTGTTCTTTATGCTCCTCCTTGTTCTTGGAATAAATAAGGATGTCGTCGATAAACACAATTACAAATTTGTCGAGAAACGGCTTACATACCCGATTCATCAAATCCATAAATACTGCGGGTGCATTTGTCAATCCAAATGGCATTACTTGAAATTCGTAGTGGCCATAACGAGTCCTGAATGCCGTGATCGGAATATCCTTTTCTCTAACACGAAGCTGGTGATAACCGGACCGCAAATCAATCTTCGAGTACACGCTCGAGCCTTGAAGTTGGTCAAATAGATCATCGATCCTTGGGAGAGGATAACGATTCTTGATTGTCAATTTGTTTAATTCACGATAGTCTATGCACATGCGAAACGATCCATCCTTCTTCTTTACAAACAATACTGGAGCTCCCCACGGTGATGAACTCGGTCGAATAAATCCTTTATCCGATAACTCTTGCAACTGCTTAGCCAATTCTTTCATTTCTGACGGTGCTAATCGATAAGGCGCACGCGCCACAGGAGCGGCTCCTGGAACCAATTCAATCACAAACTCCACTTGTCGGGACGGAGGGAGTCCTGGCAAGTCCTCGGGAAATACATTCGGAAATTCACAAATAACAGGCACATCCTCCAGACGTCTCTCAACTGGTTCTTTTTCAACGACTTGAGCAACAAACAAATAACTAACTTCCCGATCTACAACTTTCTTGACTTTCATGCACTACACCCACTTTCATCGAGACACACCATCATCACCCTTTACTTACCAATGTCCTCTTTTTAAGGGGCACATGTACTTCCTTCTTCCACACAACAATGACACGTCATGCAAGACTAACCAATCATTCCATAATTACACTCAAAAGTTCCCAGTTCTATGGGCATAAGGTCTATTTCGAATAGGTGGTTTACTAAGTTCAAAGCACAACTCTTATAATAGTAATTGGTACTGAACCACTCATTCCATCAGCTAGAATCTACATCATAGCTATGGTCCTCCTTTAAACGGGTTCTATAATCAAATCAGATGACTAAAAGCAACAATACAAAACTTTTATCGAGGACCCTATCAAATAAAACTTTAGCGTAACGTTTATTAAGTAAGACATACGCCGTCCACCACATTTGGTTCCTAAGTTCAGGTCACCATCTCTCAAAGCATATGCTTGGCCAAGGGTTCCATTTCCTCCTGGGATATTTCCTCGCATGACAAATAAGCCTTAATGTGGCCGTTTTTTCCCCACATTCCGTAAGCATGTCACAATCACCGGCTGTGTATTTGCACCAGTCGGCTACCTACCTTGACCAACATCCCTAGCTTGTGACCAATTTCCCAACGATTTATTGCATTTGATTGGACAGTTCCATAGTGTTAGCATCCCGCACTTGTACACCTTCACGTTTATTGCCCAGCTTCATTGGTGTTTTTGGTTTCCAACATTTGTCATTCTACTACGTTGCCCTGCCTCTGGTTGTTTGGTTGTTTTCGGTTGGTGTTCGGTTTTGGTTTTGATTGTAGTTACGGTTGCTGTTTGTAGTTACGGTTGTTGGAGTAGTTTTGTTTGTTGATCCGATTAACCATTGTTATTCCCAGCATCCACTACTACTGCATCCTTGAAGTTTTCCCACTTCCTTTTCCTTGTTATCACTTCTCTCACTGCTCTTTGCCTTGACCTTCTTTTGCCATTAAGTGTGTGCCATCCGCACAGCTTTGTTCATATTTTGGATCAGACGATGTAACTTCCCCTTTTATATTTCAGACCAATCCACGGATATAGCCTCAACCATCTTTTGTTCCGTGGGCACCATTCCGGACACAGTAATGCTAGTTCCATTAAAACGGGTGGTATAATAGAGAGATATCCAATATCCTTAACCTTTAATAGTCCATAGTTCCATAATTCCCATCCATTGGATCTCATCAGGAGGAACAAAATCCTCCGTCAATCATAACCTTCATTTCTGCCATGTCCTTCCCTGTCACCGGCTGTCCATCCCCAAAGTAAGCCACTTGTTGATTCCACCATGTCAAGGCCCTATCCTGAAAGGTGGCAGCAGCGAACACCACTTTGATAACTTCGATACATTTTACTCACCAGTAAAAACATCTCCGCCTCACAATCCATCTGATTAGACCTATTGCCTTGTTCGTTTCCACGAAAGTATAGGGCTATACACCTTCATGAAATCTGCGAAAGTAACATGTCCCCGGAGCAATTGGAGCAACATTAGGACCTTCCAGCACGATTTGGCTTCATTTCGAACATCTTCTCTCTCAGCCAGGATGGCTGCTTCATCACTTTCCTGTATCATACGGTTTATGGTTTCCTGTGTCAACGGGGGAGATGGGTCTCCTCTTAAGCTTCTTTTAGGCGGCATAGTTCTGTCACAACACAAAGAAAGATCACGTTATTTTAATAGCATGACATATCTAGTATCAATGCACAAACAACTGTATCACCACAATACAAATCACATAATAAGCTTGATACCATTATATATCCATAACATGTACAAACAACTTAACCATAACGTAAAGAAAATGATATAAGTAACTCATCCAATGATATGATCATAACATGTACAAATAATTACAACAATAAAAAAGAAATCACAACACATCAAGTAAACTTCAAAGTAGCCATTAGTCATTCATCACAAATATTTCATTAATGGTTGCCATCTGTTTCACAAAAATATGGTGCATGCCATTAGCAATCATTAGTACGAATCCTACAAACCGACATGTCCGGTTGTTAGTGATTTCAAAACATAATAAAAGCTAAAATGATACTAAAACTACTGTGAGTCACGTGGTGATCCACGCGGCTCATAAGGCTGCGAGTCCATGGGGGCGGTATCATCATCATCATCACTGTCAGAGGTGGTAACAGCAGCAGCAGCATCTCTAGCAACAACATAGGGATCATCAAAACGCGGAGCAGGGGCAGATCGAGAATGTCTCACAGGTTGTATTTCTGACTTGCGAACCGGAAGGCACAGGAAGACCATCTTCAGACTTTTGACACTTTTGAAGCATTCGACACATATATTCACCGAATTCTCGGTAAAAGTCCTTCTTGTTCCTTTCATTCACCAACTCTTCCTCCAGAATTTTCTTATCCTTGAAAACCCTGCTCCTTTCATACTCATCGAATCGATCACTCAAATCCTTGACTAACTTCTTCACTCCAGACAAATTTGACATCGTCTTTCTCACCGTACGATCTATCTCAATATTGTCACAACCTAGGCCCACAAAATGACGATCTTGTTCCTTAAACTTCCTTTTTATTCTTCCTTCAGTATCGATCCTTTCCATCATTAATTTTTCCATATCTCTCATCCTTCCAAAATCTCGTCCCCCATTTGGACCCATGGGACCGGTCGGAACAACCTTAGAATTTCCAGTCAAAAGATTTGCAGTAGACGAACTCTCACCAAAATGAAAGTTTTGACCAAACGAAGCAATAGGAGGGATAGGCTGACCATCAGCATCAGGGATAACAGGAGAAGTAGGAGGTGTCTCTTCGTCTTCAGAAACTGGAGGTGGTGGATTATTCAAGTCGTCACCTGTATAAGGCTCAATTACTTCCGCCTCATTCATCTATTTCCCAGTCTTCATCATTAATTTCCTCTTGATCCTCTTTTCCGGGTCTTCTTCCCGATCCTCTTTCCCGGATCTGCCTTCCGTATCGCTCTTCCGGTCTTCTTCCGGATCCTCTTCACCGGTCCTTCTTTATTCCACCGGATCCTCTTCCTGGTCTTCTTACATTCCAAACCATTTTGATATTAGGAATATTACCCCCAACCCAGGGTTTAAAACCATTCCATGACACCTACGGGTTAAGTCCGTTTTTGCTTTCGAATTGTCAAGAGCAGCACATTAGCAGAGCATCGACATTAGGATCATTCGAGGGTACATTTGCCATGATTATCTGCAATCATGCAAAATAATGCATAAGGTCACTATATCAAAAAAATCAAACTTACCATAAAATATACGTGATAAAATATTCTTCAAAATAATTCCAATAACCCATGAATAATATTCATTTAATCTTTATACATAAACAAATCTCTTTTGTTTAACATAATAATCCATATGTATTATATCATCATATATACATATTATAGTATTTACTTCATAAATACTACTCGTCCATGATTAACCAATCATAAAGCATAAACCATTACTTTAAAAAGTAAACTTACAGGGATGACTGGATGAATGCCACGAGGAGTCTTTGCGTGCGTAACCCAAAAATAGTCATAGTTTAGGTTTTGAAAAGTGACCTAGTTCTCTATAACTTGGCACTTGATACATCTGTAACACCGCATTTTTGGGACAACGCAGCGGAACATATATGGGTGTTACTTACTAGCACAATTACACATAATTCATAAAGAACGACTCAAAAGAGACGTTATAATGACATTGGTCCCAAAATAACAAGTTTGAACAATATCCCACATTCAACATATGGTTAAACCATAGTACCATAAAAGTCACCCATCATAATATCGTGTTTCACAAAACAACAAATTGTATCATAACATTTTAACACGGGGATATTTAAAAGTTCAAACATAGACCACGCAAGACCCTCCTCGTGAACTCCAAGTCATCCATCATCCTTGATTACCTGAGATAAAACATGCTAAAAAGTCAACGAAACGTTGAGTGAATTCATAGAGTTTTCATAAACCATAACATGAACACAAGTTTTATTTTATACATCATCTTATAACATTGTGGATCAAACAAGTTATATAAATATTTGCACCGAGCTCATGACACCTCAAGCGTTAACATCAACCACATATGTAATAAATTACCATATGAAATAAACAATTTTCTTTGCCCCCACACGAGGTATCATCGCTAATATACCTCATTTCTCTAATCACAAATCGTCCGTTCAAGGGTGTTCCCACAATGGATCCAAACCCCGGACGGGGGATGTCAGCCCCAATAGATCTATCAAATGTATTAGCGCTCGCTAATCCAAGCAATTAAGCGGTTCATGAAATTAGGGACTTTATGCGATAGGTACTCGTGCAAAATAAATTGCAGTGAAGGGTCCAGCATACCAAACAATCTTGTGTTCAATTTTCAAAACTAGCATGTATCTCCCTCGCGGGTTTTAAATAAAACATTAAAAGTAAAGGCGAGGCTATGAACTCACCAAGTAAAAGAAGAGACGAGAGCAAGCGAGAAATCGAGACCACAAGAAACACCAAGAAATTATTCGGGACCTACATAATAAGTCGTGACATAATGTTATAAAGTATTCCAATACTTATACATAGTTATACAATAACTAGTTTATAAAAATGCAAAACATGTGCAGCATTGAACCGAGACTTAACCAAGGTTTTTCTATCTCTAATTTAAATGTAGGACCTGTACATATACCCAACTAAAAGTCTACTAAGTATCGCTTATCAAATCTTAACTTTTTCTAAGTGGTCGCACCTTTACTTTTCTAAAACTAGGCGTAAAAGTCCATTTTCTGGTTTGGGTCAGATTAATGAGAGCATTTCTCTCAAACCATTAAGGCTATGAAAGTGAGGCTTTCACCTCCAGAAATCCCTTGGAGTCTACTTTCCATAACATCAAGCCAATCATTCCAATTATTTACCATTTAAGAGAAAAGTTTATTTTACTAAATGAAACTCAAAACAGAAAACTTGTTTTCCAGATTTTAGTTAACTTCATGCCATTGTATTCTTCTTAATATATAAAAGGAACAACAATGCGGCTCTTCACCCCTGGAAATCCACCCTTATATAGATTTTTCAAAACATTTGGCCAATCAATCATACCATTCACCAATCCATGGGAAATGGATTTTTACTAACCGAAGGTCAAACCAGAAAGTTGGCTGAACTTCTTATTCCTACGGTTTTGGCCATAAATCCTAATCTAGGATAGCAATGGGTGCAAGGCCAAGTTATGATTCTTTCTTATATGTATATTACTGAGTCATGCATAAACCACAAACTTTTAGATCAAAAATTTTATAGATTAAACACTTTATATTCAAGGGTCCAGATTTGAACCCATGAATCGTAAAATGTACCTAACTCCTTCATACCGGAGGAGTTGTGTTGAGTCACCAATTTACCACATTGATCCCACTAATTCTATTTCCAAATAACAAATAATATCATTAGGCTCAAGCAAAATTTAGAGAAATGGGGCTACAAACCTGCTGTCCCCAAAACCAGCCCCCAAAATCTTTTGTGTTTTCGCTAATTACAAGCTTCTAAACCTCAATTTCGCCATCCACATACATAAACAATAACCACATTCAATCTATTATCATAATATCCCTTCAACACCATGATCAAATCAATGTCTAACTATTCTATGAACATGCATGATCATAAGGTTTCAATCAAAACCAATGCATGCTCAAATAAACCTTGATTAATCAAACACCACTAAAAATAAAGATACTTACAACACCAAGAAGATAGAAGAAGACAAAAATAAACCAAAATGGTGGGTGTATGGGCTGCCGAACCAAGGGACAAAAAACCCAAATCTTTCCTATTTTATATTTATCCAAAACCTTCGCAATCAAACACTAATCAACACCCCTTATCATTTTTGTAGCCTCTAATCAAATCCAAACCTTAAAAAAATCTTCAGTTCTTACAATTCAATATTTTCCTAAATTCAATGCATGTTGACTTTTATCATTGGGGAATGGATTGTGGTTTTATAGTGGTTGTTGATTAAGATGTAAAATGAGTAGATTTGAATGGAAGTTTTGAAGGATCAATGAGGGTTTATGGGAGAGTGTTTCAAAACAAGGAAGAAGGAGAGGGAAGGAAAAAAAATTTGTCTGTTTAATGATTTACAAATTTTTAAGGTCGATTTGTTATAAATAAAAAAGGGATTGGGCTTGGGTCCTTGGGCCCCTAAATAGCATAGTTGTAAGTTATGGTATTTTAAAAACATAAGGGTTGTAGTTTTTTGGGCTTATGGCCGGTTTATAGCAAAAGTGAGGAAGTGGGTTTCGGCCCGCATCTTCCTACCTAATAATACTTAATAATCTCATCTCTGGCCCTAAAACCAATCCTAGTCCACACTTAGTCCTAAACAAAACGAAAAATTTTAACTCGGATGCACATGTAAAAATTTTAAAAATAAAAAATAATAATAAAATAAAATATAATTGGCATACGAGGCCAAAAATCCGAAAGTCGTTGATTTCTCGTTGCTCAATAACGTTAAATATAAACGCATATTGAACGTTTTTATATTTTGTGATTATTAAAACGTAAGGATGTGAAAAATATTAATAATGTTTTTAGGCATTATTTCTATCAACAAAGTGAGTGACTACTATCATTAAATTGATTTAGCCTAGATATTTCTTTTTCCTAAGCTTCTCATTTTCAAATTTAAGGTCTTGACATAATTTGCATTCTTCATTTACTTTCTTACATTTTTCTAACCTAGATAATTTATCTTTTAATTCTAGTGCTTCATTCTCTAATTCTATTTTAGCTTGTTTTAGAGTTTTATTTTTAGCCATGACTTTTATTCCTATTTTACATAGTCTACTATATTCACTATCGAATTCATTTTCGTCTATTGATGATTGGTCATCACTAAAGTATTCGCTTTCGGAAAGTACCTCATTAGAAGCTTTAGCCATAAGGCACTTTTCGTCCTTTGTCTTCTCATCTTCATATTCGTCGCTATCACTCCAAGATCCTCCAACAAACGCCTTTTGATTTTAATATTTTGATAGTTTCGGACATTCTTCGATGAGATGATTTGGATCTCCACACTTAAAGCATTTTCTTTCGCCTTTGCCAATTTTGTCGTCTTTATTTCTTTGTAATGATTTTCTTTCTTCATGTGGTTGTCTTACGAATCGTCCTCGTCTTTTGAAGAATTTCTTGAAGTCTCTTACGGCCATGGCGTATTCTTCATCTTCACTATCGGAGGTTGAGCTATCATCATCACTAGATTCCTTTCTAGCTTTCAAGGCAATAGATCTACTTTGTTCTCTTTTGCTTTTGACGGTTTCGGAATCTTTCTTAATAACTTCCTCATAAACCTTCAAATTTCCAATGAGTTCGTCAAGTGATAGAGTTGTTAGATTCTTTGATTCTTCGATCGCCATGACTTTTGCGCGCCATTTAGGATCAATTGCCCTAAGAAATTTCCTAACACAATTCTTGCTAGAAAAACCTTCATCAAGTGATTTTATACTAGTAGTAATAGTGTTAAATTTAGTAAAGACATTATCTATTGATTCCTCTTCCGGAATCGTAAATTGTTCATATTGTTGAACAAGAAGATCTATTTTGTTAGCTTTAACTTGATTATTAGCTTGATGAGTGATTAATAAAGTATCCCAAATTTCTTTTGCGGTTTGACACATAAAAATTCTCTCGTATTCTTTACGCGGCAAAGCATTATAAATTACCATTTTAGCTTCATTATTTTTTGCAACTTTCTTTTTAAGATCACCGTTTTGTTTATGAAAAGGTACAACTTTATCCTTTTTAGTTTCGGGATTATTTTAAATAGGAGGAAAATCACCATCGGTAATAACATGTCAAAGATCTAGATCTTTTGATGTCACATAAGTTTCGAATCTATTTTTCCAATAAATAAATCCATCACTTTCAAATAGTGGTGGTCTTTGCATAGATTGCCCTTCTAAATATTTTTCCGAATCCATAGATCGATTCAAGTTTTAAAATACAATTTATTTTAAAAATCTTGTTTGACGTGGCTCTTGATGCCAATTGTGGAAAACTAGAAGGGGGTTGAATAGTTTACCGCTTTTTAATTTAAGGTTTTAAAGTGTTTGTAAAAATTCTAGATTCGACTTTATGTGAATTCAACACTTGCGCAATATAAACAATATACTTATCTAAACAATTAACAAGATAGTATGGGAAAATAATGCAAGACAAGAGATAAGAGTAAGAACAATCAAACCACAACGCGAGGATTTATAGTAGTTCAGTAACGAAGCACCTTTTCCCCCTACTCCACACCCCGAGCACCAAACTCGAGAGTTTTCTTCACTATGTCAACAAGCTCCCTTATGGCGGAGAAAACCGTACACAACGTTGCTTACACCGATTTACGACACAAAGCTAAATGTCGAGTTCTAATCTTAGCTAGAACCAATCTATCACAACACGACTTCACTACTTGTTCACGACTTCACAACTTCACGACTTCTTCACAACTTCAAGACTTCTTCACAGCTTCAAGACTTCACTTCACAACACTACTTATATCACAACTATCTATCACTGCTTGGTAAGATCACCATGATCTAACTATACTTACAAAGATCGCCAAGATCTAGCTACTACACACAAATACAAGATATACAATTGATTTACAAATATGTGATATGAATGCAACAAGGTTGCAATACACACTAAGGTGTGATACTTTTTTACTTGATGATGAAAGTATTCTTCTCTTTCACTTGAGGAATTAAGCTTGGATCACTTGGAAACAAAGCTTTATGATTAAATAATCAAAAGATTTTAGAGAGGATATGTGGGCTGTTTTGAGCAGAAAGAATGAGTGCAATGAGAGAATAGTGGGAAAAAGTCCAGTATTTATAGGACAAACTGGAGGAGCGTCAGTCTATGGGCGGTCCCGTTAAATAGGTGGGCGGTCCCCTTAAAATTAAGGGGGCGCCTTTGTATTTAAGTGGGCCGCCCTAGACTGAGCGCTCCCTATTTTGTCCTTTTGTGTAGGGAGAATTTTCTGGAACTTTCTAGCCGTTTTAGGTCCGAAAATTTGAATTTTAAAATGTTTATTTTGAATAAAACATTTCTTTTAATTGTAGAAAATGTTTTGTAATTTTTATAAAAATGTTTACAACATTTTATAAAAGTGTGAGGTTGAATAAAAATTTTCTTTGATCATAAAATGCATTAAGCATTTATTTATTCATATCTTGAAGTGATATAATTTTCGAAATGAAAGTTTACTACTAATTACTTGTTTACGTTTAATTTTACATTGAACGTTTTTATATTTTATGATTATCAAAACGTAAAGATGTGAAAAATATTAATAATGGTTTTAAGCATTATATTTTATCAACACAAGTGATTCAAGCTTATTCCTCCAAGTGCAAGAGAAAAACTCTCGTTATCATCAAGATACGAAGTTATGTAATTTAGTTAGTGCATTCGTGACATGTCTTACATTCACAATGTATAGATCAAGTCCATGTATTCCAAACTTGTGTAATAGTGTTAAATTTATGGTAGATCATGGTGTGTATTAGTTGTTAGATAGTGGTGATATAGAAATTAGAGTTTTAGATTGTTGTTAATCGTGTTCAGTGTCTAGGTTCGTGAACGTGAGTTGCGGGTGAAGTTAAGTTGTGTTGGTTGAGTGAGTTGTGTCGTGAAGTGAAGTTGTGCGGTGAAGTGAAGTTGTGCGGTTGAAGTGAATTTTGTGTAGTGAAGTTTGAAGTTGTGCGGTGAAGTAAAGTTGTGTCGTGAAGTGAAGTTGTGCGGTTAGTATTTTAGTCCTCAAAATACATAAGTTGTGATACATTAGTTCTAGTTATGATTAGAACTCGACATTTGGCTTAGTGTCGGAAATCGGTGTAAGCTTAGTTGTGTATGGTTCTTCTCCCCCTATAGGGAGCTTGTTGACTAGTGAAGTAACTCTCGAGTTGGGTACTCGGAGAGTGGAGTAGGGCGAAGAGGTGCTTCGTGACCGAACCACTATAAATCATCGCGTCCGGTTTGCACTTTCTTTTACTTTTCGCTTTACATCTTTATTTACCTTATCGCCTTACATTTATATTTGCATTAGATTTATATGTGTGTTGATTGCTGCTTATATTGTTTGGATGATGATTATGTCATAGATAGAAGTTAGCATTATAGATGTATTATTCACACTCATCATATTGCATCTAACTTTATGGATAATTTGATACAAAACGTTTTAAGTTTTTAAAAGGAAACGTATTCACCCCTCCTTTACGATTTTCACAATTGGTATCAGGAGCCACGTCGCCCTAATTTTCAAAACAAATGTTTTAAAAATGAAGCACGATCCATGTATCAAATTACCCATTAAGGGGGATTAAATATGAAAAGTGTTTTGTTGCTTAACTTGTATTAGTTTTGTTGTTAAATACACTTAGTATACTAGCTCGAAGTAAAAATGATGCTTAAAATAAGTGTTTTATGTTCGGTATAAAACTCGGTAGGTTCTACATCTTTACGTTAAGTCACTAAATGATTCTGTACAAAAAAAATATGGCGAATTTGTGTGTCAGGTGTCGGCCCCCTTATCTCCAAAGGGCGGCCCCCTTAGCTCCTGGCCGGCCCCCTTATCAATCAGGGGGCCACCTGTTTGATTCGACAGATTTTCAAAAACTTTGAAAATTCATATAAAATCAACCGTAAGTCCGTAGAAGTCGTGTCACCCGTCATTTTAAAGATAATTGAGTCTACTTTCGTTTAAAAATACTTTCAAGTATTTATTCCAAACTTAAGTAAGTCAAAAATGCAAAATACTACATAGTGGTCAAAAATTTGTGTGTCGTTTTGACGTAAAACTTGTATTTTACCTTTTCCTTCGAGTCGGGCATTTCTAGTTGGTATATCTTTGAAAAATGATGTAATTAACTTTTCAAAAATATTAAAATTGGTTAGTTTTTGAAATGGGGAGGAAACTAATTCGTTTTCAAACAAAACCGAGCTAAGTATACATTGTTGTATCTAATACACAAAACGACGACAAGTACTTTTATGTGTTTTGCTATATGATTATGTGCACTTCTTTGTGTCTTAATTTTGTTAATAGAAAATATTAAATGATCGTTGCTATTTGAAATTTAGCTAATTGAATATCTAAGCACATGTGCCATGTACACTATTCGTTTGTAGCTAGTTTTTCGGATTATGCCTAACTAGAACTTATGCTAGATTTCTTGCATTAAGATGGCAAAATTTTCTTGCATCGCATATAGGCATAGATCACTTAATTTACAAATGTTACATAAAAATCTTGTAAATCTTTTCGAGTATGGGAATATACTTAGGAATAAGAGTTCAATAACTTATCAAGTGTATTATTAAATGTGTTAAAACTAGTCACCTAAATATTTCTAGTGATTTAATCTATATTCAACAACACGTTTAAATATTTTCAACAACTTACCTTGTTTGACCTTGGGTATTTTCAACAACACGTTTAAATATTTTTAACAACTTACCTTGTTTGACCTTGGGTTGTTCAAATAAGAGAAAATTGATCATTTTAATATATTAGTATTTAAGTAAAAAAAATGTATTTTCGAACTATGCATGTGTTTGAACTGATCCAACATAACACACCTAATTTTATTTTATATAGCATTTTACAAGAGTTGTGTTTTGTATAATAATACTTATGATTTGTCGAAAGTGTGCACATTGTACGTAACAATAAATAATCTTTCACATAATAACTTATCATTATTCATCAACTCACCTTACACCTAATCTTGGGATTAATGAAATACACTATTTAAATATTTATTTATTTTCTTTAATGATGTTCGGAGGTCAAAAAAGATTTCGAGAATAAACAATTCATTATTCAAATTATGGATAGATTATATATTTGAATCTAATTGACAAGTTTTCGTATATGGACATGAAATCGAATTCTTATTTGTTTAGTTTCAAGATTATATCAAAATATAACAAAAGATATCATCTTTGATCTACATAACTCAATCATAATTGATTGATATGAAAATAATTACATCCTTTTCAAGATGAAAAGAATATGCATCGGATCATAACGCACACTTGTGTTGACGATACCATATTGAGTCTACTTGTCCAATGGTTGTGTTCCAAATATTATACTAATATATTTAATACATGCTTAAAATACACAATGAATTAGGATTGACGAATTGGATGTTTCGTCCGAAATATTCAAGCAATTTACATTGCAATGCAATTGGTAAATGTGTCATTTCCGAAAAACCAAACACGAGCAAACTAACATCATATGTAAATTTTGCTCATACAACATAAAAGCACAACTCAAAGCAAAAATTCACTTTTAACTAAATTCTCAAATAAGAATAATATTATTGTTTATTTACCTAGGATGACATGATGTTTGAGAAACATTATGTTTAAAGAATTTATGGACTTATCATATTAAACGATTGATAAAGGATAATATATATCCTATGCATTTTATTTTCTTCGTAGCATAAATGGTTGTGATACAAGAAAATACATTACATATAATTTAAAAAATATAAGTTATTAGAATTGAAAAATAACCTATCAAAATATGTGTCAATGCATAAACAAGTAAAAATACATTTATTCAAATACTTATTTAATTATGATATACAACATTGATAAGAATAATAATTAAAAAAAACATATTTGTTTAAAAAATAAAATATGTCTCTTTTCAATTATTTATCATTAAAGAATCACAAACTCAATTAAGATATATAATATTAATGAGATTCATTTCACATGCTGTTAATACAACTAATGCCTAAAAATGTTATTTATATTTTTCGACCTCTCAACGTTTTGATAATAACAAAATGTAAAAACGTTTACAATAAAAATAAACGTCTACAAATTATTAAATGTAAAATTTTATTTCTAAGATTAGTGATCACTTAAGGTATGGACAAACAAAATAATTAAGCATGATTAGTGATCAAGAAAATATTTTTCTCTTAATCTTCACTTTTAATTCTACAAAAGTATTTTTTCAAAAATACTTTTACAAAATATTTTATAATTAAAATAAAAAGTTTTATTAAAAACTTAAAATTTGAAATTTAAATTTGAAATTTAAATTTGAAATTCAAAATTTCCCCCCAAAACAGAAGCTTCTACACCAGATACAACCTTCCCCACAAAAATACAAAAAAGGGAGCGGAGTCTAGGCGGCGGCCCCCTTATATATAAGGGACCGTCGGGACCGCCCCTAGAGAGCCGTCGAGATTCCCTGCCTATAAATACTGCCTCATTCCCAGCAGAAAAATGATTCCTCTTTGCACAAAATTTTTCAGTCTTTTCTTTCTCTCTCTAAACCTTCTTTCTCTCACTAAAACTCTTGATCACTAACATACTTAGATCTTGTTTCAAGTGATCTAATCTCTTCTTCTCATCCATTCCCTCTCATTCAAGTGTAAGAGAAGAACACTCGTATTCGTCAAGAAACGAAGTGTTAATTAGTGATCTCTCCTATTTTCTTCTAAGTACCAAAACTCTATTGTATTTATCTTGTGTATTTGTGTGATTCGGATATCGTATAGATCCGATAGAGTAGATCTTGTGAGTGTGTATATCTTGTAAAGTGGTAGATTAGTTCTAGCTAAGATTAGGACTCGACATTTAGCTTAGTGTCGGAAAATAACGTAAGCGACGTGTGAACGGTTTTCTCTGCTAAAAGGGAGCTTGATTGACATAGTGAAATCTCAAGGTCGATACTCGGGGAGTGATTATGGTAAAGGTTCTTCGTAGACCGAACCCACTATAAAATCATCGTGTCTTGGTTTGGTTGTTTTCTTTTCCTTATCTCTTTACATTATTATTGTGATTACCTGTTTTAGTTTAGATAGTTATTGCTTGTTTATATTGTATTTGATTGAACATATAACTCGGCCCTATAGATTTTTGAAAGTAAACTTTGAACATAAACAAATGTGTAACTATTCAATCACCCCCCCCTTCTAGTTTCCATAATTGGTATCAGGAGTCAAGGTCACTCAAGATTTTTAAAATATATTGTATTTTAAAGCTTGGATCGATCTATGGATTCCGACAAATATCTAGAAGGGCAATCTATGCAAAGCCATCTCTATTTGAAAGCGATAGAATTTTAGTTTATTGAAAAATAGATTCGAGAACATATGTTTAAATCCAAAAGATCTAGATCTTTGGCATGATTATTAGCCAATGGAGATTTTCACTATTGTACAAAATCCCGGAAACCAGAATTAGAGATGAGTTATCCCTTTTGAAAAAAGCAAACCGATGATCTCAAAAAGAGACTTGCGAAAAATAATGAAGCAAAAATGGTTATTTACAATGCTTTGCCAAGAAAAGAATATGAAAGAATTTTCATGTGTAACACGGCAAAAGAAATTTGGAAAACTTTGTTAATCACCCATCAAGATAATAGCCAAGTCAAAGATAATAAGATCGACCTTTTGGTTCAATAATATGAACAATTCGTCATTTCCGAAGACGAATCTATAAATAATGCTTTTGCTAGATTTAATACTATTATTACTAGTCTTAAAGCCCTTGATGAAGGTTATTCTAGTAAGAACTACGTAAGGAGTTTCTTAAAGCTCTACATCCTAAATGGAGAGCAAAGGTCACGACGATTGAAGAGTCAAAAAACTTAACATCATTATCTCTTGATGAGCTCATTAGAAACCTCAAAGTCCATGAGATGATCATCAAGAAAGATTCCGAAATAGTCAAAGAAAAAGTTGAAAGGAAATCTCTTGCTTTAAAGGCTAAGAAAGAATCTAGTGATGAAGAGTGTTCGACTTCCGGTAGTGAAGACGAAGAGTACGCCATAGCGGTAAGAGACTTCAAGAAGTTCTTTAAGAGAAGAGGTAGATTCGTAAGACAACCTCGGAATGACAAAAAGACCTTTCAAAGAAGCCGAGACGACAAAAACGGAAAAAGTGAAAGAAAATGTTTTAGATGCGGAGATCTAAATCATCTTATTGGAGAATGTCCAAAGCCACCGAGAGACATAAACCAAAGAGCATTTGTTGGAGGTTCTTGGAGCGATAGAGGTGAAGAAGATGATGAAAAGGTCAAAGATGAAACGTGTCTTGTAGCTCACGCATCAAGTGAGGTATGTTCCGAATCATCTTACACTAGTGATGAAAACTCATCAATTGATGATTTGGCTTTAGACAACGAATATGATAGGTTATGCAAAATGAGTCTAAAGATAATCACTAAAAAAAAGTTAAAAGCTACTAGAAATAGTCTAGAAAATGAGCTTAGAGAATTAAAAGATAAATTGTCCACAATCGAGAAAAATAAGGGAGTTGATCTCGATTGTGCAAAGTGTTATGTACTTAAAATTAAGAATGAAAAACTCAAAGATGAATCTACTAGATGAAACAAATTTGAAAAGAGTACACATTGCTTAAATGAAATGATAAATAATCAAAAACCATCCGGTGATAAATTAGGTTTAGGGTTTAATTCATTTGAAGCATCATCTAGTAGAACTAAGGAAATAAAATTTGTAAAAGCTCAGAAAAAGGCATCTCCTGATGGAGGTCCCATAAATATGGGCGGCCCCTTTAATGTTTAGGCCGCCCCCAAAATAAATATGGGACCGCCACCAGCAACGCCTGGATCTGAGAAAACTGTGTCTTTTCAAAAATCTATTTTAGGTCCTAGACCAAAACACATAATTGTAAACAAAGTTAAAATTCCTGTTGCTAGTGACAATGAAGTTAAACAATTCTATAAGCCATTATCTAAACCCAGAGTTGGATTTTCAAAACTCAATTTTAGATCAAAAACTCCACCTCCTAGAAGAGTCAATAATAATTATTCTCGTCCTAAAACACCGCAACCAAAAAGACACGTTGGTCGACAAAACCAACCTCATGGCTTTCCTGTAAGTTGGAACAACTTTCCACGTCAAAGTTACATGCCATGGGAAATATGTATTCCATTCTCACATCCCAACCAGTTGCATGAGATATTGGGGACCAAATGTTTGAGTTATTGTATTAAATAAATAGATATGACTTGGAGTCGACTTGGAGCCCGACGAATAGATCAAGGATAGCGGATGCTCTAAGCATATGACGCGTAACTGAAAACTCTTATCTACTTACAAGGCATATAATGGAGGTAATGTCATTTTTGGTAGTAATCTTCGTGGTAACATCATTGGCAAAGGTTCGATTTCTAATGACTCTCTCAAAATAGATAATGTAGAACATGTTGATAACTTAGGATTTCATTTGCTAAGTATAGGACAAATATGTGACAATAAGTGTAGAGTAACTTTTTCTGAACATGATAGTAAAAGCACCAAGGATGGTAAAGTCATAGGTAGAGGTATTAGGAAGAAAGGCTTATATGTGATGAAATTAGGAAATAAGCCAAAGGATCAAATTTGTCTAACAACAATTAATGAAAATTCCACCTTGTGGCATAGGAGATTAGGATACGCAAATATGCATCTCATTCAATTGTTGGCCTCTAAGGAATTAGTTAGAAACTTACCAAAGCTTAAGTTTGATCAACATTTTTGTGATGCTTGCAAACTTAGGAAAACCAAGCTCACACTAGTCACAAAGCAAGAATTAGTCTCAACGACTAATGCTGGGGGGGGGGGGGGGACTATCTCCATATGGATCTATTTGGTCCATCCGCCGTACGGAGTTACAGAGGAAACCGTTACACCCTAGTCATAGTAGATGACTACTCTAGGTATACTTGGACTAGATTTCTTAAGGATAAAAACCGAAGCTTTCAATCAATTCGAAATATTTAGTAGGAAATCCTAAAACCAATTAGGTTGTTCAATAGTGTCAATTAGAACCGACCACGGTAGAATTTGATAATGAGGTGGGCAAATTTGTAGATTTTGCAATACCACGGTATTACACATAACATCTCGGCTCCACACACTCCTCAATCAAATGGCGTGGTCGAAAGAAAAAATAGGACACTTCAAGAAATAAGTAGGACTATGTTGAATGAGCAATCGTTACCATAAAAGTTTTGGTGTAACGCCGTAGATACTTCAACATACATTCTCAACTGAATTCTCATTAGAGTCATTCTAGGAAAAATACCTTATGAACTCTTAAGAGGTAGAAAACCTACATTAGATTATTTTAGAGTGTTTGGAAGTAAATGTTTCATTTTGAACACAAAAGACTACCTTACCAAGTTTGACCCAAAGTCATACGAAGGTATCTTTTAGTTCTTCTCAAAATAGTAAAGCCTATATTATCCTAAACAAACCCACTAGAACGTCAAAAGAATCACTAAACTGGACATTCGATGTAACACCTCCACCCTCTAAGACATCACCCTTAGGTGATGAATGACTTAGATGAAGAAGAAGCAATTTAAGGTTCCCACGAAAGGAAAAACATAGAAAATGACATTTAATGATGACAGACTTTAGAGGTTGATTGAAATAATCAACATTAAGAATCCTATGAACCACCCATAGAAAATGTCATAGGAAACCTTAACCCAAAGAACCCTTAAGAACACAAAGCCCAAAAACCAAAGTAACTTCTTGTTTATATCAACTATAGAAACTAAGAAGTGAATGAAGCATTAGGAGATGAAAGTTGGATAGTCGCCATGCAAGAAAGAATTAAATCATTTGTTGCTACACACGTTTTGGGAATTAGTTCCTCAACCAGGAATATGACAATCATAGAACAAGTGGGTATTTAGAAATAATTAGACGAGAACAGTATTGTTTCTCGAAATAAGGCCTAGGTTAGTTGCTTCAAGGCTAAAACCAACAAGAGGCATCGATAAGATGAAACTTATGCCCCAGTAGCTAGAACTTGAGTCCCAATAAATATTAATTAGCTATACTTATTCCTTAGATTTTAACTATTCCAAATGGATGTAAAAAGTGCATTCCTGAATGGATTTTATCAATGAGGAGTATACGTGGGCATAAACCTCCAAGGGGGGGGGGGGAATTATTCATTGATTTTGTTTTGGGCCAGATCATGGGTTTATAAATTAAAAGAAAGCCTTATATGGTCCCTAAACAAGATCCCAAAGCTTGGTATGATAGATGAGAAAGCTTTTGTCCTTATTAAAACATGAATATAAAAGGGAAATGTAGATAAAACTCTTTTTACTAGAAGATAAAAAGTTCAAAACTCATCATTGTTCCAAATATATGTCGAGTGACATTATTGAAGGGGTTGCGGTTTCAACTTGTCAAGAATGTTGTGTTAATGTGGCCAAAATGCAGCATGACGAGTTCGAGATGAGCATGATGGGTGAACTTAACTTCTTCCTTGGATTAAAAATAAAACAAATGGAAGATGGTATTTTCTTTAATCAATCTAAGTATATTAAAGAGATGCTTAAGAAATTTGGTCTAGAAGAGTCTAAACCAATGAAAACCCCCATGTCCTCCGATACAAAACTCATGAAAGATGAAGAGTATGAGTCGGTAGATAGTACCAAGTATCGAGGCATGATAGGTAGTTTATTATACCTAATGCAAATAGGCCCGATATCATGTTTAGTGTCTGCCTCTGTGCCCGCTTCCAAGAGGCTCCCAAAACCTCTCATCTTGAAGCGGTTAAGCGTATCTTCCAATACATTAAAGGCACTACGCACTTAGGATTATGGTATCTTAAGGGGACCGGCATAGAAACCGTAGTATATGCCGACTCTGATCATGCGGGAGATTATGTGGACCGAAAGAGCACTAGTGGTAAATTGTAGTTCTGAGGATGTTGTTTCACATCTTGTGTTTCTTGAAGAAAACAAACCGCTCTTGCGTATATACTACTAACGAACCGAATCACAAAGATCGCACGAAAGGCATGTCAACAAGCACTATGAATGAAACAAGATCTCATCGACTACGACGTACGACTCGATGACGTTCCCATCATGTGCGGCAACAAAGGCGCCATTGACCTTAGCAAAAACCCGGTGCAACATTCTCGTGCCAAACACATCGAAATACGTCACCACTTTCTTCGTGATAATGCCCAGAAAGGACATATCTCAATCGAAAAAGTGACGTCCGTCGACAACATCGCCTACATTCTTACAAAACCCCTTAAACATAAATCGTTTAACTATCTACGTCTTGGTTTAGGAATGATTGAACACATTCCATAAATCATCTTAGTCCGCTTCTCTTTTTTCTTTCTTAATTCCAGTCCGTGTTCCATTCCGTGTCGTGACAACTTAAATACTTCATCCGAAGTACTTTAAGCATATTTAATTCGCGAAATGCAAATTAAAATGTCACTCCTTTTTGTAATTTTTTTGTCAAAAACCAAGTTCAAAAACCCTTGACTGAGGGCGGCCCCCATATAGGCGCCCCCAATATATTTGGGACCGCCAGTAAATATGGGACCGCAACCAACAAGTCACAAAATGGGACACTTAAACAAAACTTTTCAAAACAGAAAAACAAACACCACCTTACCTGCTGCACTCGACGAACACGACCCAAAACCCACCAAAACTCAAAATCAACCATCTAAACATCAATTGAAGATCAAATCAACACTAATAACCAATCATAATATCACAAAGATCATCAATTGTAAGTCATTTTATCTATTCTCTTTCAATTTGAGTCTAGGGTTTATGATGAACACCAAAAATTAAAATTTGGGATTTTTGTATTTTCTTTCAATTTTGTAAAATTAAGACAACTATGATACAATGTATAACTAATATGCTTCCCGTAGATATAAGATTTGCATACATTAGTGAATTTGTTGAAAAATTAATTTCAAACCAAAACCCCAATTTTATTTTCAAATCACTCACGTTAGAAACAAAATAAAATTGTTGTTATGCATTGTTAATCCAACCAAAAAACATTTTCAAATACATGCACAATGATCTCATGAACAAATTTCGAGATACATAACTCATATGTATTTTTCTAACTTGTTTGAGGATGAGAAAAATCAATTAGGAGCTTTGGGTTAATTCTTAGGATTTTTACTATTTAAGTCGATTTAAAACGTAAATCCACATTTGTTACATCAAGACACAACACTAGAAGCAATGTGCAAAACCAACTACAAGTAAAATATAATAAGAAAGGTTTGTTGTTTTGAGTTTTAGGAAATCATGCCTTGTAAGTCATCCGAAGATCATAAAAATACAAGAGCCTACATACCAATGATATCACATGAATACCGTTCACCTATAAAAGAAAAACTAAGAGACCTTGAAAGTCGTTACATTCATGAGGGTCGGGTGGTTTTTGACAACTTTGCGGATCTAAACTATGTTCGATCTTTGTTTCATTTTGTCGAGTTCGAGTGTCTCCTTGAAATAAATGAACAAATTTGTCCTTGCTTCATTCTCGAGTTTTATAGTCAATATCGAGTCAGTTATTCCAACGAAGGTCGAATGTTTATCGAGTTTGTTATTCAAAATCAATTCTTTTCTTAATCTCTTGAAGAATTTGCTCTAATTCTTGATGTACCTTGTAAAGGTGCGTGTGTCTTTACCGATAGATGGAGACTTGATGAGTTGGCATATGGTATCCCTTCGGATGGTCCATATAAACCAACCTTCCTTCCATTGAGGACATCATTTTGTCTATTCGAATTGATCGAGATGGTCAAGTCTGTCGCATCCGTCATAAGGAAGAGATTGATGTCTTTGAATATCAAGTTCTAACTCGTGAAATTGAGCCAACCCTGAAGCTTTTAGAAGAAATTATCTAGGAAAATGTCTTTTGTCTGGGGGGTAATCGGGATCATGTTCCTGCATGTCTTTGTTATATGCTTTATTGTGTCGTACACTCCGAAAAATTCAACCTTGCCTATTTCATGGCAAAACGAATGGAGTGGGTTACTAAACAAAAGAGGTTAATTCTACCCTATGGTATGTTATTAGCTCGTTTATTTAAATTCATCGTTAGGGAAAATCTTGAATTGGAAAATGAGTCCTATATCTTGTACGATCGTGTCATGACTCCTCTTGCCGCTCAACTAGAGCGAAAACCCAGAAGAGATCGTGGCACGAGAAGAGGTCGTCATTCCACTTCTTCTTCTTCCGCCTTCGATCAACCATCCTCATCTCATCTCAACGATGATGATGACGATGGGAATGACGAAGGGACCTCGCGTGCAAGTACTCCTTCCCCCATTCGTTATGTCAATTCTTTAACCAATCAAGTTCCTCAAGTCTTTCAAAACCCACCTAACATTGACCCTGACCTTGAACCATTTTACACCCGCCAAACCGAAATCATCAACCGTCAAGTACAATTACGAGATGAGCATCGTGGTGGAGTAAGGTCAATCGGAAAAAGTCTTAGAAGGTTGTGGAGAAACATGAAGAAGTGAGCAATGAGGGAAATTGCTTTATAACATTATATCTATATTTATTTATACTAATCTATTATGATCCAGTGTTTAAACTTATGCTACTTATTAGTAACTTAGTACTTAGTATGGGCAACTTAGCTTGCCATGGATGATCTTTCGATTTTATCATCCTAAACCAATGCTTGCATGCACCTTGATAGACTTTTGCTATATATATATGATATTATGCATGCTTATCTTTTGATAAAATTTGCCTACATATGCTTCCCTCATAGAACTCAAGATAATTGATATTGTGAGGTTAGATAATGAGTATTAGATGATTCATGATGAAATAGAATTGACTCAAAAAGGGAAATTTAGAAAAAAAAATTATCAGGAAATTCTGGAAAAAGTTTTCTGTCTCCAGAAAACGGCCCCCTAAAATACTGGGCGGCCCCCAATATATATGGGACCGCCAGTAATTAAGGGACCGCCATCAGAGGTCACGGATTCTTCTACTGTGACCTTCTGAATTTCTGTGCAGTTGACCACTATCCCATCTAGGCACAACTATAATTTCTGCATTTTGACAAACACCTTTTGGAATCTAAATTTTCAAACCCCATGCCTTACTTCTTCAATCCATTTCTTCCACCTTAAATCATGAATTCTCTTCTATCATCATCTTCATCACCTCATTCTACCATGAATTCCACCAATGCTTCCTCATCTAATCCTTCTAAGAAAATCAAACTCACCATAATCCCTCCTAGACAATTATTTGTCAACATATCTAGTGATGAAGATATCACCACCACACCTTCTCCTACAACAACCTCCTCATCTCTAACTCCTCCAAATGCACCATCAAAAACTACTTCTACTAATCAAACATCATCAAGTCAAGAAAACACATCTTCTTCCTTTCACTCAAAACTTCAAATTTCACCACCATCTTCACATGAACCAACCTCTCTTCCTCACTTGAACCCTTTGCTTGACAACATTATGGATGTTCCTCCTATACCTCTAAATCCTCAACCACTTCAAAGTCATCCTTCTTTGGATATCACACTTTGTCCCCAATCACTCATCTTGATCACACTCATGACACTACATCACCACCATCACCACCACAACCTCAACCACCTATCATGGGCCATCCTCTTTTTTACAACTATCATGACTATCATAGGTCAACATGCATATGTTGTTCTCATAACCGAAACCTTTTCTTCACCTTAAGAGATGAGATGAATATCATGTTTGCTCATCTTGAATATCTTCTTACTACCGCAATCACTTCACACTTTCCACCTCCACCTTAAAAGTATCTAAATGTTTTCATAAACGTGAAACCCCAAACCTTTTGCTTAAAAAGTCATTCTCTATGAATCATGAATCATTTAAGACTTATGTAGTATTGTTTCTCTCTATCTTGTATTAGTTCTAGTTTTATCTTGAATGAATGTATTAATTGAATGTGCTAATGTATGAGTTTCTTGTTGGTGGAAAGAAACTCTTCTTTTGATTTAAATATAATGTGTTAACCTCGTAAAAGAATTGACTTGCAATTGTTACTCTGAACTTTTGGTTTTTTGTAGCAAAACAATTATCGTAAGATCGATCCCTTAATGCCCCGGACAAGGGGGAGTCTTGATATCGTTGATTTCTTTCTTCTTCCAATAACTCGACGATCATTCTTTTTGAATTTGACAAAAGGGGGAGAAATGAAACATAACTCATTTAATAATTTGACATCTTTAATTTTATTTAAAATGAGTTTATATTTTGTCATCATCAAAAAGGGAGAGATTGTTAATACAAATAATGCCTAAAAACGTTATTTATATTTTTTGACCTCTCAACGTTTTGATAATAACAAAATGTAAAAACGTTTATAATAAAAATAAACGTCTACAAATTATTAGATGTAAAATTTCATTTCTAAGATTAGTGATCACTTAAGGTATGGACAAACAAAATAATTAAGCATGATTAGTGATTAAGAAAATATTTTTCTCTTAATCCTCACTTTTAATTCTACAAAGGTATTTTTTCAAAAATACTTTTACAAAATATTTTCTAATTAAAATAAAAAGTTTTATTAAAAACTTAAAATTTGAAATTCTAATTTGAAATAATTGACAAGTTTTCGTGTATGGACATGAAATCGGATTCTTATTTGTTTAGTTTCAAGATTATATCAAAATATAACAAAAGATATTATCTTGGATCTACATACTCAATCACACTAGATTGATATGAAAATAATTACATTCTTTTCTAGATGAAAAGAATATGCATCGGATCATAACTCACACTTGTATTGATGATGCCATATTGAGTCTACTTGTCTAATGGTTGTGTTTCAAATATTACACTAATATGTTTAATACATGCATAAAATACACAATGAATTAGGACTGATGACTTGGATGTTTTGTCCAAAATATTCAAGCAATTTACATTGCAATGCAATTGGTAAATGTGTCATTTTCAAAAAACCAAACACGAGCAAACTAACAACATATGTAAACTTTGCTCATACAACATAAAAGCACAACTCAAAGCTAAAATTCACTTTTAACTAAATTCTTTAATAAGATTAATATTCTTGTTTATTCATCTAGGATAACATGATGTTTGGGAAACATTATGTTTAAAGAATTTATGAACTTATCGTATTAAACGATTGATAAAGGATAATATACCTCTTATGCATTTTATTTTCTTCGTAGCATAAATGGTTGTGTTACAAGAAAATACACTACATATAATTTGAAAAATATAAGTTATTAGAAATAAAAAATAACATATTTGTTTAAAAAATATATGTGTCAATGCATAAACAAGTAAAAATACATTTATTCAAATACTTATTTAATTATGGTATACAACATTGATATGAATAATAATTTTAGAAAAGCATATTTGTTTAAAAAAAATAAAATGTGTCTCTTTTTAATCATTTATTATTAAAGAATCACAAACTCAATTAAGATAAATAAACTTGATGAGATTCATTTCACAATACATGCAACAGAGCATTCTTAAAACACACTTAATATAACATATTTTTCATTGACAAATATAAGCACATCTTTTGGCGTTTGAAAAACCAAACACGTTAAATATCACATGTGACAACTACACATGTAAGATGACAAAGTATAAGACATCCATTAAATCAAGCAATATGTAATCGTAACCAAACAACCTATAGACCTTGAAAAAAAGATTAAAACATCTTGCTTTCACTTATCTTAGAATTCTACACATTTTGATTAGGATTATGCGAACCGGAATTCAAGTATGTTAGTTGAGTCATGTTAGGCCCTTTATGAAAAGATAATACAAATTTTATCTTTGCTACACTTCATTAGGCAAATATAAGAATTCTATTTTGTCTAGCATGAGAATGACTACTGGAGAATCTATTGCATTAGAAATTCAATTTGACCTAACGGTTGAATTGCTTCCAAGAGTGAAGTTGGGTTCGGTGTATAACCCATAAAAATGGTCGTGTTTAGCCTGAATTGAGCACCACTAGTGATAGTCTCATATTTATTCTCTAATTTGATTAAATGGCTCTTCCTAAATATGTCTAATGATAGTCTACATCGATAGACTTTGTATCTCATTAGGAGTACACACTAAGCACGTAGAAATTAGGCTTCTCCTTAGTCAATCTAGACACAATGCACCTCACATATGTGCTTTAACATTTCAAGATGATTACTTGTTCCCATGTAATGCAATTATATGTCTTTATGATCTTGATGCTCAATGTTTAATTACTTATATATTAAATGCATGCCCACTATAAAGACATTAGTCTTCTTCTAGCAATTTAGATAAAATATTTCTTAGTTTATCTAAATGACACATGCTCCTAAATGCTAAATGCTAACATGTTTTACATGACGATTACATTTAAAATTATCATGTTTTGTATGCGTCATTTTACATGACTTACATGTTAATTGTACACCTACACTATATTAACTTAATATATGACAATTAACGTTTAAATGCCATAGAGTCTTACACATTAATCTCGTTGATTATTATGTCGATGCATGCTTAGATAAACTTATATGCCTATATCTATATGTCTTATGCATCTAGGTATATATTTTCTCACACTAGAATATTTTTCTTCGCTTCCGTGTCACAAATCTAAAAAGTCAAAAGAGTCGTAAAATGGTCTTATATCTCCTAGCGTCTTCACCCACACATTCCCTTAATCATCATCTGGCCTTCTTCTAAATAATCCACTCTTTCGTCAAGGAAAAGTTAGATACATATCTAACACTCCTCCAAGTAGGTTTGAAAACTCAAATATTTCATCCGAAATATTCAAGTATCTTTAACTTGTGATCGCAAATGTTAAATGTCATATCTAAAAATTCATATTCAAGCCTTTTAACAACATATGTTAAAATGCTCTTCCTAAAGCTAAAAGCTTACATCAACCTTCGTGTGACAAAGGTCTTATGAGTTTCTACATAAGTAATTCGTAGCCTCTTTAATATACACACCTTAAGACTAAGTACTTTCACTTTCGTTAGTCCTTTCCATCCCCTTGGGAATGTCACTGTGGTTTATCGTCATACACAATGAGGATCGAACATTATCCATCGATCTTAGGATAGAAAACTCATCAAAATTCTCCGTCATCTCCTTCGCGACAATGTCCAAACGGAAATATATTCATTGAAAAAGTTTCGTCGGAAGACAACATCGTCGGCATCCTCACCAAACCACTCAAACGTGAACCTTTTATTAATTTAAGTCTAGGTCTAGGAATGATGAAACAAATCTCATAAACGTGTCATTCTCATTTTAATAGTCTTGTTACTATTAAATACATTCCGATAAATCTCGACAACTTAATCATTTCATCCGAAATGTTTAAGCATTTTTAATTCGCGAAATGTAAATTAAAATGTCACTCATTTTTCATGTCTAATTCGTTTCACAAAAACCTTAATCACGCCTCTATTATTATATAGATGGTTAATATCTTCCGTCCACATTTCCGCTACCACCTTTAAGACAACCTCGTACCTCGCCGTGTGATTGTTCTACAAACATTCGCAATACTCGAGAAGAGCTACATAACTTCGTGGATGAAGTTCATCGTGTGCTAACCATCATCCGTTATGACATTGTCAAGCTCGCTTTCGTCTTTATTTTTCTTCATTTACTCTTTTAATTCTACAATTTATGTCTGGATGAGCACGAAATAAAAGGGAAGGGAAAACACACCTGTACACATATATCCTTTAACCAAATACTCTCAAGAACTCACATATGTGATTCTTATTCACTAAAAACCAACAATGTAAAACTGAGTCATCCTTACAACTACCAATCTCGAGTCATCCATCTAGACATCTTCACAAGAAGATTCACCATGTAACCATTCCCCACAAGTGAATTTCGCAATGAAATGTGTCTCATCTTCATTTCCCGACACTCATAAGCATGTGTGCCTATGTTGTCGAAAGTTAAGTGAATTTCATAATGAAATGCGCCTCATCCTCATATCCTGACACTCATAAGCATGTGTGCCTATGTTATCAAAAGTCAAGTGAATTTTGTAATGAAATGCGTCACATCCTTATATCCTGACACTCATAAGCATTTGTGCCTATGTTGTCAAAAGTCAAGTGAATTTTATAATGAAATGCGTCTCACACTCATAAGCATTTATGCATATGTTGTCAAAACTCAAGTGAATTTCGTAATGAAATGCGTCTTATCATCCAATCACTTCGACTTTCTAGCAAGTGAAGAACACAAAGAAGATATTCAATCTTCAAGTGTTGTTGAGTCATCACACTGTCATGTCTTTCATTTTTCTTTCACCATGAAAGAACTACTACCTCATTTCACATTTTCACCTTTGTTCGTCAACATTAACAACCAACAAAACACCCAACAAACCTATAGTCAACACCTTCCCCTTCCATTCACGCTCATCCTTCTTCGTTTATGTTTCCTCAACAAATCATCCTTATCATCAACATTTAGTTCGACCTAAAGTCTTACGATAATGTTTATCCTTAAACACCCCAAACATGAAAAGCATACATAATGCTTAACAAAGATACCTTAAGGATTTAGGAATCTCTCAATACAACCCTTAGTCTATTCAAATCCACATCATCATCTTGGTTAGATGATGATATCATAAGGAACGTGTTGATCAAAATACGTTAATACTCCTCATCCAAATGACATATTGGAAGAAGTCATTCTCATAATAATAGTGTGTCAATCAATACACAAATTTTGTTCTTGTTTATTAAAGTCGGTATTATACCGAAAGGTATTGGTCAAGTCTTAAGCATGAGTCGGTCGAACCTTATCATTGGTTCCTAAACATTCGCATGTCTTAAGTATACGTCGTGTGTCTAGGTTGTGGAAATCGTAGAATACCAATTGTGGAAATCATAGAAAGGGGGTGAATACGTTTCCATTTAAAAACTTAAAATATTTTGTACCAAATTATCCATCAAGTTATATGTAATATGATAAGTGTGAATAATACATCTATATCTACTAGAACATGTCATAGCAATATAAGCACAATCATAATGTTAACTTCTATCTATGACACAATCATCATCCAAACAATATAAGAAATAATCAACACACATATAGATCTAATGAAAATGTAAATGTAAGGCGATAAGGTAAATAAAGATGTAAAGCGAAAAGTAAAAGAAAGGGCAAACCGGATGCGATGATTTATAGTGGTTCGGTCACGAAGCACCTCTTCGCCTTACTCTACTCCCCGAGTATCCAACTCGAGAGTTACTTCACTAGTCAACAAGCTCCTTTTAGGCGGAGAAAACCGAACACAACTAAACTTACACCGACTTCACTAGTCACAACAATTCACAACTTCTCTTCACCACACAACTTCACTTCACTTTATAACTTCACTTCACTTCACAACTTCTTCACCACGATTCACAACTTTACTTTACCTAGACACTACTACGATCACACCAATCTAACACTACTTACTAAGATCACCCCGATCTAACTATACTTCCTATGATCGCCAAGATCTAACAGCTATACACACCATGATCACCATGATCTAACTATTACATAAGTTTGGAATACATGGACTCGATCTATACATTGTGAATGTAAGACATGTCATGAATGCACTAACTAAACTACATAACTTTGTATCTTGATGATAACGAGAGTTCTTCTCTTGCACTTGGAGGAATAAGCTTGAATCACTTGGAAACAAATGCTTATGATTACATGATCAAAGATTTTTAGAATATGTGTGAGATGTATAAACTGATTTGGGACAGAAAGAAAAGGTGCAAAAGGTTAGAAAATCAGTGGGGAATAATCCAGTATTTATAGGCAAACTGAGTTGCCTTTTTGTTTGGGAGGTCCCCTTAATTAGGGTGTCGGTCCCCTTAATAATTAAGGGGACCGCCCTTATAATTAAGGAGGCAGCCCAGGCCAGACACTCCCTTTTTTGTCTTTTCTGAGGGATGTGTTTTCTGAAACATTTCTAGCCGTTTTTAGGTAGAAAATTTGAATTCAAAATATTTATTTTGAATAAAACATTTCTTTTAAATCTAAAAATGTTTTGTAAAAGTTATAAAAATGTTTGTGACATTTTTATAAAAAATGTGAGGTTAAATAAAAATTCCTTTGATCATAAAATAAATTAAGCATTTATTTATTCATACCTTAAGTGATTTACGTCGGGTGCAAACTTCGTTGAAGCAGACTTGAGACGTCGAGAGATGTTGTCGTATGAATGCATTGATGATTTGTGATCACGAGTAACTTAAGCACTTTACGTTATGTGTTATAAATTACATGTTTGTCATCACCAAAACATGAAGAGAATGTATAGATTAAATATCGTAATATTTCTACCAACAATCTCCCCCTTTTTGATGATGACAAAATATGTAAACTATAACTCATAGTAAAATGTATAAGTTACTTGTTTACACTTCTTCTCCCCCTTTTGTCGAAGCAAAAAGGTGGACTCTTAGGCGAGACTTATACTACACTTCAAACCATGAACCAAAGAGGCGAGCTTGCATCATCCCAAGTGAAGCCTTGCTACCCTTAAGCTCATTTCACTCCTATGACACTTGCATCCTAACACTCGAGCATCCCTTAGCTCATTGGACTCTTATGACACTTGCATTCCATGTATATAGACTCTAGCGGATACATGGATCAAATTTGTTGCAAAAATTTAACTCTACTTATGGGTTAGTTTCATCGCATCAATTTATATATATATATATATATATATATATATATATATATATATATATATATATATATATATATATATATATATATATATATGAGCGATATTAAAGGTGTTAGATATTATATCAAGAAATGTGTATGATGTCATAACGTTGCAACTCCCACTCGGTCTGTAATGCGTCACCTTGTTTGGGGCACCAAGAATCAAGCTAAGTGTGCTACAAAAAATTAGTAGAAAAGTGCACAGGTATATACCAACAATGATAGCTAAGTATATATATAGCAATACACTAACGGGGAACAAGACATGCATGTCTTAGATATATGCACTTTAAACTATGACATTTTAAAAGAAAATTTAAAACCTAGACACATGGACTCGTTGTTTTAATAACAACAACCTAAATCCATGATAAAAGGAATCATGACGTATACTTAAGACACGAGAATGTTTAGGAACCAATGATAAAGTTCGACCGACACATGCTTAAGGACTAAGACTTGACCAACACCCTTCGGTATAATACAAACTTTAATAAACGAGCACAAAATTCGTTTATTGATTGACACACTATTATTATGAGAATGACATCTTCCACGATGTCATTTGGATAAGGAGTATGAACGTATTTTGATTGACATGTTCCTTATGGTATCGTCATCTAACCAAGATGATGATATGGATTTGAATATACTAAGGTTTGTATTGAGAGATTCCTAAATTCTCAAGATTTCTTTGTTAAGCATTATGTATGCTTTTCATGTTTGGAGTGTTTAAGGATAAACATTATCGTAAGACTTTAGATCAAACTAAATGTTGATGATAAGAATGATTTAAGGAGGGAACATATACGAAGAAGGATGAGCGTGAATGGAAAGGGAATGTGTTGACAATAGGTTTGTTGGGTGTTTTGTTGGTTGTTAATGTTGACGAACAAAGGTGAAAATATGAAAATGGTGGAAGAGAAGTGAAAGACTTGACATTGTGATGACTTAACAACACTTGAAGATTGAATGTCTTCTTTGTGTTCTTCACTTTGCTAAAAAGTGGAAATGATTGGATGAGACGCATTTCATTACGAAATTCACTTGACTTTTGACAACATAGGCACACATGCTTATGAGTGTCGGGATATGAGGATGAGACGCATTTCATTACGAAATTCACTTGCTTTTGACAACATAGGCACACATGCTTATGAGTGTCAGGATATGAGGATGAGACGCATTTCATTATGAAATTCACTTAACTTTCGACAACATAGGCACACATGCTTATGAGTGTCGGGAAATGAAGATGAGACGCATTTCATTGCGAAATTCACTTGTGGGGAATGGTTACATGGTGAATCTTCTTGTGAAGATGACTAGGTGGATGACTCGAGATTGGTAGTGGTAAGGATGACTCGGTTTTACATTGTTGGTTTCTAGTGAATAAGAATCACATATGTGAGTTCTTGAGAGTATTTGGTTAAAGGATATATGTGAACAGGTGTGTTTTCCCTTCCCTTTTAATTTGTGCTCATCCGGACATAAATTGTGGAATAAAAAGAATAAATGAAGAAAAATAAAGATGGGAGCGATGAGCTTGACAATGTCATGACGGATGACGGTTAGCATACGATGAACTTCATCCACGAAGTTATGTAGCTCTTCTTGAGTATTGCGAATGTTCATAGAACAATCACACGACGAGGTACGAGGTTGTCTTAAAGGTGGTAGCGGAAATGTGGATGGATGATATTAACCATCTATATAATAATAGAGGCGTGATAAAGGTTTTTGTGAAACGACTTAGACATGAACAGTGAGTGACATTATAATTTGCATTTTGCGAATTAAAAATGCTTAAACATTTCGGACGAAATGATTAAGTTGTCGAGATTTATCAGAATGTATTTAATAGTAACAAGACTATTAAAATGAGAATGACACGTTTATGAGGATGCCGATGATGTTGTCTTCCGACGAAACTTTTTCGATGAAGATATTTCCTTTTGGACTTTGTCGCGAAGGAAATGACGACGAATTATGATGAGTTTTCTATCCTAAGATCGATGGATAATGTTCGATCCTCATTGTGTATGAGGTGAGAATGACAATAAACCATCATGACATTCCTAATGGGATGGAAAGGACTAACGAAAGTGAAAGTACTTAGTCTTAAGGTGTGTATGTTAAAGAGGCTATGAATCACTTATGTAGAAACTCGTAAGACCTTTGTCACACGAGGGTTGATGTAAGCTTTTAGATTTAGGAAGAGCATTTTAACATATGTTGTTAAAAGGCTTGAATATGAATTCTCGGATATGACCTTTAACGTTTGCAATCGCAAGTTAAAGATACTTGAATATTTTGGATGAAATATTTAAGATGTCAAACCTACATGGAGGAGTGTTAGATATGTATCTAAATTTTCCTTTACGAAAGAGTGGATTATTTAGACGAAGGCGAGATGATGATTAAGGAAATGTGTGGGTAAAGACTCCAGGAGATATAAGACCATTTACGACTCTTTTAACTTTTTAGATTTGTGACACGAATGCTAAGATAAATATTCTAGTGTGAGAAAATATATACCTAGATGCATAAGACATATAGATCTAGGCATATATGTTTATCTAAGCATGCATCGACACAATAATCAATGAGATTAATGTGTAAGACTCTATGGCATTAAATGTTAATCGTCATATATTAAGCTAATATAGTGTATGTGTACAATTAATACGAAAGTCATGTAAAATGACGCATACAAAACATGATAATTTTAAATGTAATCGTCATGTAAAACATGTTAGCATTTTGAATTTAGGAGCATGTGTCATTTAGATAAACTAAGAAATATTTTATCTAAATTTCTAGAAAAAGACAAGTGCCTTTATAGTGGATATGCATTTAATATCTAAGCAATTAAACGTTGAGCATCAAGATCATGAAGACATATAATTGCATTACATGTGAACAAGTAATCATCTTGAAACATTAAAGCACATATGTGAGGTGCATTGTGTCTAGATTGACTAAGGAGAAGCCTAATTTCTACGTGCTTAGTGTGTACTCCTAATGAGATACAAAGTCTATCGATGTAGACTATCATTAGGCATATTTAGGAAGAGCCATTTAATCAAATTAGAGAATGAATATGAGACTATCACTAGTGGTGCTCAATTCAGGCTAAACACGACCATTTTTACGGGTTATACACCGAACCCAACTTCACTCTTGGAAGCAATTCAACCGTTAGGTCAAATTGAATTTCTAGTGCAATAGATTCTCCAGTAGTCATTCTCATGTTAGACAAAATAGAGTTCTTATATTTGCCTAATGAAGTGTAGCAAAGATAAAATTTGTATTATCTTTTCATAGAGGGCCTAACATGACTCAACTAATATACTTTAATTCTGGTTCGCATAATCCTAATCAAGATGTGTGGGATTCTAAGATAAGCGTAAGCAAGATGTTTTAATCTTTTGTTTAAGATCTATAGGTTGTTTGGTTTTGATCTCATATTGCTTGATTTAATGGATGTCTTATATTTAGTTATCTTACATGTGTAGTTGTCACATGTGATATTTAACGTGTTTGGTTTTTCAAAAGCCAAGAGATGTGCTTATTTGTGACAATGACAAATATGTTATATTGAGAGTGTTTTAAGAATTCTCCATTTCATGTTATGTGAAATGAATCTCATCAATATTATTTATCTTAATTGAGTTTGTGATTCTTTAATGATAAATAATTGAGAAGAGACATATTTTATTTTTAAAAGAGTAAATTGCAAAAATAGTCCTTGCAGTTTGGCCAAATTGCAGATTTGATCCGTCAAATTTTAAAATTGCAAAAATAGTCCGTATTTTGAAGGTTTGGTTCCACTTTTGGTCCTTGGTCGACATAAAATGACTAAAATACCCCTATGTTCTTTTAAAAAACCGTCCGTTAAGAGGGGTATTTTAGTCATTTTAGGTCGACTAAGGACCAAAAGTGATAAAAAAAAACCTTCAAAATACGGATTGTTTTTTCAATTTCAAAATTCGACGGACCAAATCTGCAATTTGACCAAACTACAAGGACCATTTCTGCAATTTACTCTTTTTAAAACAAATATGATTTTCTAAAATTATTATTCTTATCAATGTTGTATATTATAATTAAATAAGTATTTGAATAAATGTATGTTTACTTGTTTATGCATTGACACGTAATTTGATAGGTTATTTTTCAATTCTAATAACTTATATTTTTCAAATTATATGTAGTGTATTTTCTTGTAACACAACCGTTTATGCTACGAAGAAAATAAAATGCATAGGATATATATTATCCTTTATCAATCGTTTAATACGATAAGTCCATAAAATCATTAAACATAATGTTTCCCAAACATCATGTTATCCTAGGTGAATAAACCAGAATATTATTTTTATTTAAGAATTTAGTTAAAAGTGAATTTTAGCTTTGAGTTGTGCTTTTATGTTGTATGAGAAAATTTTACATATATTGTTAGTTTGCTCGTGTTTGGTTTTTCGGAAATGACACATTTATCAATTGCATTGCAATGTAAATTGCTTGAATATTTCGGACGAAACATCCAAGTCGTCAATCCTAATTCATTGTGTATTTTATGCATGCATTAAACATATTAGTATAATATTTGGAACACAACTATTGGAAAACTATTGTGTAGTCTAAAGAATCGTTGTAAGCTCATATTGTTTCGATCTTTATCTAGGATTAACAATAACATTGAACATAGAATATGTATAGCGGAATTAACATAAGAACAATGATATTCAACAAGGTTATTCTTCATTAATAACCAAACGTTCCTAACAGCCCCAATTCTAGATGATTAATTCTAGAACGTGTTATCTAAACTATAATAAGGTGCCTAAATCGGTCCTTGTTGCCACTCCAATCTACAACATGTCTTTATTTAAGGTGCCTAAATCGGTTCTTAACAAGATGGAATCTCTACGTAAGAACTTTTTCAATGGAATCCAGGATGGAGAAAGAAAAATTGCTTGGGTCAAATGGCAGTCTGTTCTTGCGGCTAAGAAACACGGAGGCTTAGGGGTTTCTAGTTTTTTTGCGCTTAATAGGGGTCTTCTCGCGAAGTGGGTTTGGCGTTTTTTTATCAAAAGACAATTCATTATGGTATCGGGTTATTTCAGCTATTCACGGATCTTGTTTGAAGACACCTAATACGTCGTACCCATCTACATGGAACACCATTTTCAAAGAATTTACCTCGCTCAAGGACCAAGGTGTTGATATTTTCTCCCATTGTAGGATCCGGATTGGTAACGGGGTTCATACTTGTTTTTGGAAAGATTTTTGGATTGGAGATACTCGGCTGCAAGGTATGTTCCCACGTCTTTATGCTTTAGAGTCTTATAAACGACAGTTTTTTGTTGTGATAAAGTCAGGAGCTCCGTTTTACTATACTTCTTCTCGACGAGATGTTAGAGGTGAGGAGTGAGCTGAAGCAAGTCAGGTTAGCACCATCTCTGGCCTTTTTGCTCTTCTGTTACTTTTATACAATCAGAGGATAGATGGACGTGTGATTTGAATGGTGAAGGAGTGTTTCGCGTCAAGGATGTTAGGAACCTGTTAGACGAACACTTTCTTCCTAATGCAGGGGTCCCTACGCGGTGGATCAAATATGTGCCGATTAAAGTCAATATTTTTGCTTGGAAAGTCTTCCTTGACTGACTGCCCACACCTCTTAATCTTGCCAAAAGGAATGTAGTGACCGAGTCCTTGTCATGTCCCTTGTGTGATTCGGTTTCAGAAGATACGTCACGCCTTCTTTTTCGTTGTAAGTGGCCTAGAGACTTTGTGAAAGATCTTATATGTCGTTCGGGGGAAGGTACCTGGGGGTCGCCACTAAGATTTTCTTTCGTATACTGATTGGCTCGAGTGGTTCCATTCTGTTCGGCTCGGGTCTAAATTAAAGAATATATTGGAAGGTATTTTCTATGTTACATGGTGGAGCTGGTGGTTTGTCGTACCATACTGGCTGTTTACAAATAGAACTCGTAATGGAGTACCTCTTCGATGATATTGTTTTAAAGTTCTTTTATTGGTGTGTATCATGAGTTTAGAGTTGCTTTAAACTGGGTTAGTTGGTTGCAACACCCGTATTTACTTTCCTTGTAGTTGTCTAGCTCCTTGCTAGTTTCTAATAAAGTTGCCGTTCAAAAAAAAAATCTAAACTATAACAAGGAATCAAAGATCCTTGAGGCTGAAACACACAAATTCTAGGCGTCCACTTAGAGGACTTAACGCCTAGACACACACACACTTTTCTGTGTTTTTACATCTTGACCCATATAAAATAACACGACCTATATCTCTTTATATAATAGAAATATTAGGTTTACAAAGGATAAATACAAATAAGGATATTAATAAATCTTTTAATCATTTAAGTTTATCTTCAGAATCTTCAAAATCTTCCATCTTTTGAAGAATTCCTCCTTTGTCTTTTAAGTACTTCATCTTTCATATGTTTTGTCTTATCAACTCAAATATAAATCCCAACACAAGTCGTCAATCCTAATTCATTATGTATTTTATGCATGTATTAAACATATTAGTATAATATTTGGAACACAAATATTGGACAAGTAGACTCAATATGTCATCATCAACACAAGTGTGAGTTATGATTCGATGCATATTTTTTTCATCTAGAAAAAGATGTAATTATTTTCATATCAATCAAGTGTGATTGAGTTATGTAGATCCAAGATGACATCTTTTGTTATATTTTGATATAATCTTGAAACTAAATAAATAAGAATCCGATTTTATGTCCATACACAAAAACTTGTCAATTAGATTCAATAAAGATACCAATCATAATTTGAATAATGAATTGATATATTCTCGAAATCTTTCTTGACCCTCACGAACACTGATTTAAAAAATAATAAATAAATATTTAAATAGTGTGTTCCATTAATCTTAAGATTATTTGTAAGGTGAGGTTGATGAATAACGATAAGTTGATTTCTTATTTCAAGATTGTCGTAAATTTTACTTGTGCGAAAAACTATTTGTTGTTATGTATAATATGCATAGTTTTTGACATTTTATGAGTATATAAATGAGTTTTTTAACTATTTTTATACAACACACATTTTTTGTAAAATACTGTATGTTTTAAAAAAAATATAATTATGTGTGTATGTTAGAACCATGCAAGCACAAGCATTTTCTTTTTCTTAGTTACTAATGTATTGATACAATCTTTTCTTTTGTTTAACCAACCCAAGGTCAAACAAAGTAAGTTGTTGAAAAATATTTAAACGTGTTGTTGAAGATAGATTAAGTTGTTGGAAATATTTATGTGACTAGTTTTAACACATTTAATAATATACTTGACAAGTTTTTGAACTCTTAGTCCTAAGTATATTCCCATACTTGAAAAGATTTACAAGATGTTTATGTAACATTTGTAAATTAAGTGATCTATACCTATATGCAACGCAAATACAATTTCGCAACTTAGTACAAGAAATCTAGCATAAGTTCTAGTTAGGCATAATAAAAAAAACTAGCTACAAACAAATAGTGTACATGACATATGTGCTTAGATATTCAATTAGCTCAATTACAAATAGCAACGATCATTTAATAATTTCAATTAACAAACTTAAGAGACAAAGAAGTGCACATAATCACATAGCATAACACATAAGAGTATTTGTCATCGTTTTGTGTATTATATACAACAATGTATACTTAACTCGGTTTTGTTTGAAAACGAATTAGTTTCCTCCTCATTTCAAAAACTAACCAATTTTAATATTTTTGAAAGGTTAATTACATTATTTTTCAAAGATATACCGACTAGAAATCTCCGACTCAAAAGGAAAAGATAAAATACAAGTATTACGTTAAAACAAGACTCAACATTTTGGACAATAAGTAGTATTTTGCCTTTCTGACTAACTTAAGTTTGAAATAAATACTTAGAAGTATTTTTATATGAAAATAGACTCAATTATCTTCGAAATGGCGGGTGGCACGTCTTCTACGGACTTACGATTAATTTTATATGAATTTTTAAAGTTTCCGAAAAACTGCTGAATCAGACAAGTGGTCCCCTTAAATATAAGGGGGTCGGCCAGGAATTAAGGAGACCGGCCATACACTTTAAGGGGGCCGGCCATCTGACACACAAATTTTCTATTTTTTTGTACAAAATTGTTTACTGACTTTGCAGAAATGTGTACAACTTTCTGAACTTGATACCGAACATATAACAATTATTTTTAAGCATCATTTTTACCTCGAGCTAGTATAATTAGAGTATTTAACAACAAAACTAATACAAGTTAAGCAACAAAACACTTTTCATATTTAATCCCCCTTCATGGGTAATTTGATACATGGATCGTACTCAATTTCTAAAACCATTTGTTTTGAAAATTAGAGCGACGCGACTCTGATACCAATTGTGGAAATCGTAGAGGGAGGTGAATACGTTTCCATTTAGATATTTAAAATGTTTCGTATCAAATTGCCGATCAAGTTAGACGCAATGTGAAAAGTGTGTATACAACATTTATATTCACTATAGCATAATCATAATTATATCCACTAGAAAATATGTCATAGCAACATAAGCACAATCACAATGTTAACTTCTATCTATGGACACAATCACATCCAACCAATATAAGCAACAGGGGGGGTGGTGTGGTGGTGAGTATCACATCACAATATAAAATCTAATTGCATAATGTAAATTGTAAGGCGATAAGGTAAATAAAGAAGTATAAGCGAAAAGTAAAGAGAAAGTGCTAAACCGTAAGCGATGATTTTTAGTGGTTCGGTCACGAAGCACCTCTTCGGCGCCTACTCTACTCCCCCGAGAAGAACAAACTTCGAAAACGCTCGATGAGTTACTTCACTATCCAACAAGCTCCCCTTTAGGCCGGGCTAGAAAACCGAACACAACTAAGCTTACACCGATTTTCGACACTAAGCCAAATGTCGAGTTCTAATCCTAGCTAGAACCCAATCATCAACAGACTAACCCACACTCAACTACTTCACAACAATTCACAAACTTCTCTACACCAAACACACAACTTCACTATCACTTCACGAAAACTTCACATCAAACATCCACAGTTCAACTAAAAACCTCACTTGAACAACTACTACTTCTACACTACGATATCACAAGCTTCTACAAAACCAACGTAATTCAACAACTTTTATACTTTTACCTAGACACTACTACGATCACACCAATCTAACACTACTTACTAAGATCACCCCGATCTAACTATACTTCCTATGATCGCCAAGATCTAACAACTATACACACCATGATCTAACTATTACACAAGTTTGCAATACATAAGACATTCGATCTATAATTGTGAATTGTTAAGGACATTCCCGAATTGAAGCATCTAACTAAACTACATAATTTCGTATCTTTATAATAACGGGAGTTCTTCTCTTGCACTTGGAGGAATAAGCTTGAATCACTTGGAAACAAATGCTTATGATTACATGATCAAAGATTTTTAGAATATGTGTGAGATGTATAAATTGATTTGGGACAGAAAGAAAAGGTGCAAAAGGTTAGAAAATCAGTGGGGAATAGTCCAGTATTTATATGCAAACTGAGTTGCCTTTTTGTCTGGGCGGTCCCCTTAATTAGGGTGTCGGTCCCCTTAATAATTAAGGGGGCCGCCCAGGCCATACGCTCCCTTTTTTTGTCTTTTCTGGGGGAGGTGTTTTCTGAAACATTTCTAGCCGTTTTTAGGTAGAAAATTTAAATTCAAAATATTTATTTTGAATAAAACATTTCTTTTAAATCTAAAAATGTTTTGAAAAAAGTTATAAAAAATTTGTGACATTTTTATAAAAAATGTGAGGTTAAATAAAAATTTATTTGATCAAAAATAAATTAAGCGTTTATTTATTCATACCTTAAGTGATTTACATCGGGTGCAAACTTCGTTGAAGGAGACTTGAGACGTCGAGAGATGTTGTCGTATGAATGCATTGATGATTTGTGATCACGAGTGACTTAAACACTTTACGTTATGTGTTATAAGTTACATGTTTGTCATCACCAAAACATAAAGAGGATGTATAGATTAAATATCGTAATATTTCTACCAATATAGGTTTTAATTTTTCTTTTAAAATGTCATAGTTTAGAGTGCATATATCTAAAGACATGCATGTCTTGTTCCCCGTTAGTGTATTGCTATAATATATAATGAATATAGTATTAGATATATAAATTATTAAATATAGTAAATATATATATATAAATATATATAATATATAAATATATATATATATATATCATCGTTATAAATGAATATGCACACTTTTCTAACAAAGTTCTTTTTTTGCACACTTCTGTGGCTTGATCCTTGGTGCCGCCAAACAAGGGGGAGCAAACACCCACGAATCGGAGTTGCAACGGTTATGACATCTCAACATTTCTTGATATTGGGGGATAATATCACCCCCTATAATATAGCTCATATAATAATATAATAAATATATATATATATATATATATACTAATATATATACAAAAATATATAGTACAAATATATATAATACATATATATATATATATAAATAAATAAATAAGAATATATATAAAGTATAAAGGATAAAACTATATATATAATATATAATGGATAAAAAGTAAATATGGGTGTAGTTATTGTGAAAAGTATATTATGTAGAGAAGGATAAAGAAGGATTCTTGATTGGTTGATGTATACCTAGAAAAAATTAATCCAATGGAAGCATTAGTGATTGTATTTTAATAAATAACTCTTCATTAATGAATAATAAATGTTGTTTGACCCATTTTAAAGGATTTTTTTTCTATTAATTAAAAGGAATTCATCTTTGTTATATTATAGTGACACGCTAATTTTTCTATACTTTATTTATGACACGCTAAATTTTCTTATGCGTACGTAATCACACGCTGGCTTTTTTGACACATTTATAGTGTCACACTAAATTTCTTGACACTTATATACTGACACACTAACATTTTAGGACATTTGTAATGACACACTAAATTTTTAAGAGCATTTGTAATGACACATTCGAAACGACACACCAATTTTTATGACACATTTTTAGGGACAAACAAAGTCTTTTGACACATATAATGATGATGTTTTATTAAAATTAATGATGGTGTTATATTATAATTAATGATAGTGTTTAATGAATGTATTAAAATTAATAGCATAGACTTTTTATTCTTTTTATCCTAAAACCCTTCCTATTTGAACCAATCTCTCTCTCACTCTATATATATATATATATATATATATATATATATATATATATATATATATATATATATATATGTATAATATAAGATAATTGTATATGATAAATTATTTATATATATATATGTATTATAATAATATTAGTATATATATATATTATTGTAATATGATAAAAAATATATATATATATATATATGATATATATATAATATCAACCTTGATGTAGGTTAAGAATTTGCAACAAATTTGATGCATGGATTCGCTAGAATTAATATACAATGGCATGCAAGTGTCATAGGAGTGCAATGAGCTAAGGGGTGCTCGAGTGTCAATGTAGATATCTTGGGATGATTAAACGGGGTAGATAAGAGCAAGACTTCACTGGGGATGATGCAAGCTCGCCTCTTTGGTTCAAGGTTTGAAGTGTAGTATAAGTCTCGCTTAAGAGTCCACCTTTTTGCTTTGACAAAAGGGGGAGAAGAAGTGTAAACAAGTAACTTATACATTTTACTATGAGTTATAGTTTACATATTTTTCATCATCAAAAAGGGGGAGATTGTTGGTAGAAATATTACGATATTTAATCTATACATTCTCTTCATGTTTTGGTGATGACAAACATGTAGCTTATAACACATAACGTAAAGTGCTTAAGTTACTCGTGATCACAAATCATCAATGCATTCATACGACAACATCTCTCGACGTCTCAAGTCTGCCTTCAATGAAGTTTGCACTCGACGTAAATCACTTAAGGTATGAATAAATAAATGCTTAATTTATTTTATGATCAAAGGTATTTTTTTCTTTCTCAAACCTTATATTTTTATAAAATGTAACAAACATTTTTTTTAAAACTTATACAAAACATTTTTGTATTTAAAAGAAATGTTTTAATCAAAATAAATATTTTAAATTCAAATTTTTTACCTAAAAACGGCTAGAAATGTTCTAGAAAACACCTCCCCTGGAAAAGACAAAAAAAAGAGCGTCCTGGCCTGGCCGGCCCCCTAAAATATAAGGGCGGTCCCCTTAATTATAAGGGGGCCGTCACCCTAATTAAGGGGACCGGCCAAACAAAAAATCTCCTCAGCTTGCTTATAAATACTAGACTGTTCCCCACTGATTTTCTCACCTTTTGCACTCATTCTTTTCTGTCTAAAATCAGTTTATACATCACTTACAATCCTTTAATCATTTAATCTTAAGCATTTGTTTCTAAGTGATTCAAGCTTATTCCTCCAAGTGCAAGAGAAGAACTCTCGTTATCATCAAGATACGAAGTTATGTAGTTTAGTTAGTGCATTCGTGACATGTCTTACATTCACAATGTATAGATCGAGTCCATGTATTCCAAACTTGTGTAATAGTTAGATCGTGGTGAACATGGTGTGTATAGTTGTTAGATCGTGGTGATCATAGAAAGTATAGTTAGATCGTGGTGATCTTAGTAAGTAGTGTTAGATTGGTGTGCTCAAGGTAGTGTCTAGTTGAAGTAAAGTGAACTTGTGAAGTATAGAAAAGTTGTGAAGGGTAGAGAAGTCGTGAAGTTGAAGTGAAGTTGTGAAGTAAAGTGAAGTTGTGGAGTGAAGAAAAAGTTGTGTGGTGAAGTGAAGTAGTGAATTGTCGTGAAGTGGTGTGGTTAGTTGTGATAGATTAGTTCTAGCTATGATTAGAACTCGACATTTGGCTTAGTGTCGGAAATCGGTGTAAGCTTAGTTGTGTATGGTTTTTCTCCGCCTAAAGGGAGCTTGTTGACTAGTGAAGTAACTCTCGAGTTGGGTACTCGGGGAGTGGAGTAGGGCGAAGAGGTGCTTCGTGACCGAACCACTATAAATCATCGCGTTCGGTTTGCACTTTCTTTTACTTTTCGCTTTACATCTTTATTTACCTTATCGCCTTACATTTATATTTGCATTAGATCTATATGTGTGTTGATTGTTGCTTATATTGTTTGGATGATGATTATGTCATGGATAGAAGTTAACATTATAGATGTATTATTCACACTCATCATATTGCATCTAACTTGATGGATAATTAGATACAAAACGTTTTAAGTTTTTTAAAGGAAACATATTCACTCCCCCCCTCTACGATTTCCACAGTTTTTATTCCCTCGCTAAAACACCTACCACTTACGCATGTCATCTTACTCTCACGCTGAAGTCGGTTCGCATGGTCCATCCATGCGCTCCGACTAACCTAAGCATTTCTTTTTTTGTCTTATTTCGAAGATTAGCATAACACATCAAACTGGGAGGGGGCTTGATGGTGTACCCCATCTTACGGCTGAAGCCTAGCCTCCGATGTCATACACGTGGCATTTCAAAGTGATCGTTGGCGTAAAGCCTACTATACTAAAGTAAGGATATTCGCCAATACAAACAAATCCACTCCAAACGAAGCCCAAGCCTCCAAATGAGAACAAGGCTCCACAATAAAGACAAAACAAAATATTTTGTGGACCCAACAAGGACAACTGTCGTCCTTTATTCCCGCTCGTGCATAACCGTTGCACATAGGCACGATCTCGGAGCCTCAACAGATACTCTCTTATTGTCTAACAAGATCGTGCTCCTCTCAGCCAACCTAGGTGAGACACATGGCAGGATCTAGGTCATTCATAAGGTTTGCCTATAAATAGCCAACTTATTCTTACTCTCACGCCGGAGCCGGTTCGCAGGGTCCATCCCTGCGCTCCGACTAACTCAATTGTTTCTTTTCTGTCTTATTTCAGATATCTTTACTGCGCTTTAAAGTATCCAAGTCTGCCTTTAACGCAGACTCTGATCAATAAGGTGTCTAATATTGTACGATCAATAAGCTTGAAGACTTAATTTGTATGTTTTCTTGGGTAATCATGGTTTCACATGTTTTGGCTAACTAATCCATAGAGCTGAATCAACCGTTAGACAGACTCAAACCAAATAAAGTTCCCTTTTTTCAAGAGTACCGAAAATGAGTGGCCACTTTAAGTTTGTTTGCATTTAGCACGAACTTTCTCAACTTAAAACATCTCACTTTTTAATGATAGATAGTAATTGTTTTGGACTATACCACCCTGAATGGTCCGAGTTATTTAAGAGATCTTTCACTCGAGGGTTTAGAACTAAGAAGTTATGTTTAATTACTTGTTATGATCTAAAAGTGTACAAATCGCGATGATTCTATATTTTTAATCTAACGTTCACCGGTTCATAGAGCATTATTGTTGGATATGACTTCTCATAGATTTTAAGATAGAAAGATTGTTAATCCGATTGGACTACATATAACCTACCAACATGTTGATCGATTTTGGTTGTAAGTATATATTTTATAAGTCAAATCTACGATATACGTACTCTATTATTCATGGGTCGAAATATAATTAGAAATAGAGTCCTTTGCGTTTATCTAGATAACATATAACGACCACAAATATTATATTATAACGATCATCATAAATATATTAGACGTCGTCTTGTTTTATTTATAAGTACACTTGTATCGTTGTATCATTATGAAATGGCATTATAAAAGCTAATAACAGAACAAAAAAGAAAAAGAAAAGTGTGGCCATCAATGGAATAACGGCATAACAAACACTAGCTAGTTGCAACTCATTTGACGATAACCTTATTTCAATATAATTGTGATATCATAATGTGTAGCAGTGTGGATATATAACATTTACCTACGGTTTTGTATAGTCTGGAGTCGGCGCAAGTGAATTTCGTGGTCACAAGGGGATAAATTTTCTCCCCGTTAGATTCAAACCCGTGACATTCGTTTTGAAAGGCTAGCATTCTTACCGTTGGGTCACCCATTGTGGTTCATTCGATTTAAACTTTACCTACGTATGTTAGGCAGGCAATCTTTTTATAGCATTTGGAAGCAACTAGCAATTAGCGTTTAGTGTTTGAAATATAAAGCTTGTTTGTCAAGTAACATGGTGCATGCAAGGTTTTGATTTTTGTTTAAACGTCATTTTTACAAATGCCACATAAAGAAACATTAGAATGTGAACGTTATTGCCTACTGCTACTGATTTATGCTATGTCCCTTTGCATTGAGGTTTTTTTTTAAGTATGAAAAGTCGAGGTTTTTTAAGGGTATCGTGTAACAACCAAACACTAGAAAGTTACAAAAGTGAGTTTATGGGCCATTTCCCATCATCATGTTTATATGAATCATGGGCCCACATCATGATGACTCGTGATCAACTGCCTCTACCCGTGCTACCAACCCAATCACTTCCTACAAAAAGAGTATCCATTATCCTCATAATCGAAATGTACCAAACACAAACAATATAGTCTTTTGGTCTTTTGGGATTGCATGTTTACTTTACAATTGAGAATACATCATCTATCGAGTCAAAAATCACATTAAAGTAATATCTAAGCACCCCTCTATTGTTGTTTTTGACTTATAGTAAGTATTATCGAAGTGCTGACGTGACCTTTCCTCAAGGACCAAGACTCAGACAATGATCTCATGTCCCATCAACCTAATTAGTCAGGATTTGGGATTGAACCCAGAACATTTCACTCAAAAGCACTCCTTTAACCGGTCAATTGAACGTTACTTGAAGTGTTAACAAACAAATTTATAAAACTTGGTTGAGAATTACTGTGCTTTTCGTTCCATTACATATCATCATTTCTGTTAAGCTCATGAGGGACACTAAATAACACTACAAAAATATTGTCTTTTAGTGACACTTAAAAAAAGTGTAACCAAAAGTTAACAAAGTGTCACTACAAGTAAAAAAATTATTAACAAAAGCAAGGTTGCAAAAATCGTTTGGCGCTAGTTGGGCGGCTGGGTACCGCCTAGTGATTAAACCGACAGAAACTAGAAACCGATGGTTCGGTTTTTAATTTTTCAAAAGCCTAAAACTTTCGGTTCGGTTTCGGTTTTCATCCAAAAACCAAACCGTAAAACGGTACCAAGGTTGCAAAAATCACTAGCGAGTTGACCGATTTAACCGATTTTTGTTCGATTTGGCCGATTTTTATCCGATTAATCGGTATGTTGACTGATTTTTGACCAAACTGATTTATAAGGCCGATTAGTGAAAATCAAGGCGGTTAACCCCCGCCTAGCGCCTAGGCGTTAATTAATCGGCCGCCTAGACCGATTTTTGCAACACTGAACAAAAGTATAAAAAAGTGTCACTAAAACTTTTATGTGCTTCTCCAACATTTAAAAAGTGTAGGTAGTAATCCAGCTGGTAAAAGTCTAATTATAGTGACACAAAAAAGTATAAGGATGCATTTTTTGCTTTTTAAAACACAATTTGTACATAAAAATTGTCATCAAATCTACAGATTTTAAGCTTTTACTCACAATAAGTCTATTTTCTTGTAGTCATGTCATAATAAATTGTTTAATGAGCTTAAAGTAAAACTATAAAATAATATAGTCAAAAGATTAGCACTTTCAAAATAATGGAAACAAGAAGTTTTGTTTTGCGAAAGATGGATAGAGCAATATGAAAATTTGACCAATGGGGACACAAACCCATGCTTACTATATATGTGTGCTGGAAATTTGGTGTGAATTGAGGCATTGAGCAATGATTTTGGTTGGCAGCTTGGCATTCAAGTTATTGGCCAATTTTGTTAGTTTAGGATTAGAGCATTCGGTACGGTGCGTTTTGGGGTGTCGTCTCTAAACGCGACGTGATAACGCGAAGGCCACATCGAAGGTGGCGTTTTTGAGTCCGACGATGTCCCCGCTAGTCCAATGGTCCCGTACTTTTTTTATTGAGTTATGTGTGCGTCAAAGGGTGTCTCATGACACCAGAATTAGGAGGAAGGGGTGCTGAGGTGGCAACATTTTTCCTACGACGACACCGAAACCGTACCTAGTACACTTAGGATGGTTTAAATTGGTATCGTACATTTATATACTACAGTAGTATCTTAAAGCGTAATGATTGGATTTGGATGTTCATGTTGGTTCGATACTATTTGTAATTTAAGTGATGAAAGTTTGAAACGACCCCATGTCACATCATATGTAAAAGTGAATTATTGGCTTCTTATAAAGGTAAGGTAATTCTATCAAATATTTCACCATGCATGGAGGTTTTACCAAATTCAAAGAAGTTTCTTAGTCATATAAAGCTTATATCATGTCAGAAAATGAGTAATTTCAAACTTTTACGAAACTTTGATAGCATTTGAGAAAGAAAAAAAAATCAAAGTTAAACCACATTGAGATGGATAAACTTCACATTTAGGAAACTATATTGAACATGGACGAAAAGAGGATGGATTTCCAGGGCTCACGCGACACCCATGACGCCATGAGATCTTAGAGAGTAGTGTTTCCGCAACAGTTCAAAAAATGTGTTTCTAGTATTATTTAGTTTTCTTAAATGCCTCTGGTTACGTTTAATCTTGTTCAGTAAAACTTATATTCGCTGCGATAGTAATGAAAATAGGCTAAAACTTTCTTGCATTTGATTCATTCTTACACCGAACGAAACCATAAACTCAAAACCTTGTGTGTATTTTTTCTTTCTCAAGTCAGAAATCTCAAATAAATTAAACAAGAAACCGCGCAAATTAACCATAACTATGATTAAGTGATTTAAGTCAAAAGTTAGGTAATAGAGGAAAGAAAAAGTGTAACCCTAACTCAATCCACATTAGATGAGTTTTGAATTACCTCTAACTAAGTTCCACATTGTGATGAAGGATTCACAAACTACTAACGTAAGCATGCATTGTCATACTAACTAATTAATGTATGATTGTATCAAGTTTTTGTACTTGTCTTCTGTTAATTCTGATGTTTGAACTAAAAAACTTTAAATATTTTAGCCCATGTTGCAAAGTTATGAATGCATGATATGTGGATAACATGATCATTAAGTTAAAATTTTCTATTATATCATAAGTTGCTTATCTATATCTATACTACATATAAAACATTTTGCCTCAAACTTTGAAAACTTAAAACTTAAAAAATTAATGCTTGAAACGCATCTATACTACATTTTCGAAAATATTAATACACTATTAATTATGATTGCACTCTAATTGATAACTATAATAGGTATAATTGCTTGATTGACACTAATTGATTGTCACAAGGGTTTTTTCATACCCTATATAATGCGATTCTTTTGGTTATTCATTCATCATTTCATTCGGTTGGCTCTCATGGATTCACATAATGACGTTGAGGTTGGTTTTACATCTTCATGAAGCAACTATTCATGAAACTCATATATAATGCGATTCTTTTTGTTTATGCTTTATGTTTTGTTATTCTGTTATAGAAACTCTATAAACCATAGTGTTTTAGTAACTTATGATGTAACAATTTCAATTTATTAATACGTCTTTACATCTATTACAGCTTCATCCCACTCATAATATTGTGTTTTCATACGTTGTTTTTGTAGATCCAAGTTGTGATCACATTCTTGATACCTTTTCCGCTCATCCTCCGCCATAGCCGGAATATTCAGTCGCCGATGCAATTTTCGTTTTGGTGTCCGGAATATTGTATTTTTTAAAGTTTATTTTCTAAGTTTTGTTGTAAAGTTTATATACATTTCTTTATATATAAATTGTTGTTGTAAGGTTTTTTGTAAATTGAATGATCATTCTTTCTTAATTAGCATTCATTCATGTTATTCTGATAAAATATTGAGAATTTATACTCCGTATGAGTTAACTTGGTGTGTAATTGCTATTGTTATTGCTTTAGCAATAAGTGATGTTAATGGTAATGTAATAAATAAGTAGTTTTAGACTCACATGTGCCATGTCATTTTGAGATTAGTGGTACTAATGGAAGTTGGACATACGTAATATTTGTGCGTGTGTGCAAACTATAAATTGAATTATATAGTTTATTTTTTGTTGGTAATTTTATAATTCAATTCTTGAAAGTGAAAACTGGATGTGAAAACTTAATGTATTTTAGGAAGGGTTTACAATGTCAAAACTTAATCGCATTGTCAAAACTTAATCGCATATAAAAACTTATTGATTGACACAAAATGTTTTGAACATTAAATGTTTGTAGCAACTTTGACATATTCAAGTGGCATATTTGAATGAAAACTGAATGTGAAAACTTAATGTATTTTAGGAAGGGTTTACAATGTTAAAACTTAATCGCATATGAAAACGGAATGTATACTAATTGATTGACACAAAATGTTTTGAACATTAAATGTTTGTAACAACTTTGACATATTCAAGTGGCAAGTTTGAATGCATTAAATAACCACATTTAATTTGGTCATGTAACCATTAATTCCTAAAATTATAAAGGCTAATTATGAAAGAGATTAATAAGCCCATTAATCTCTCATAATTTTCATTGACTAGAGTTTGAGTAAATCTCCTATTAATAGGGATCACCGTTTGCAATTACATTTTGATATTTTTACGTTCTATTTTGAACTTTACACGAAACACTTACCACAATATCGCATATCGTTAATTGGCTGCCGATATAAATGTTGCCTTTTTTCTTTAGTTGAATTATCGCATGTTACATTCATTTGCAATTATATTTTGATCTTTTCACGTTCTATTTTAAATGTTACACGAAACACTTACCACAATATCGTATATCGTTAATTATCTGCCGCGAGGAATTTCCGCCGCTATGCGCGGGTACTCGTCTAGTATAAAAAAAGTACATCTAGAAGTGTTACTACGTATGTTATTTCAAGAAACAGAACTGCACAACCAAGTCTACGGCAGAAGCGTAGTATGTGTCTTTGTCTAGTTGTTGTATTATATACGTACTTGTTTCTGATGTCGCAAATACTTTCCTGTTAACCAGCTCAATATGATTGTGTCTTATAATTAACAAACAAAAAATATAGTTTCAATGGGTTTAACATGTCAAATTATCATGTTTAGAAAAAGGGTAAAACTCTTTGCTTTTAAAAGGCAAAATAATGATGACATGAGAATGTGATTTATAGTAACTGCCGTGATTGACTCCATGCATATTATGTCAACCCATGAGCCGTATTCTATGGCCTATTTGCCATTCGGTCCGGGCCCTCATGCCGGGATGTGTGGCTAATTTTTAACTAACCATTTTTTCACAATTAAGTAACAAAACTTTTACTTGTCACACTCATTTATTGGATTTGTAATTTCCTTGCCTCTCGTTAATCAACCATAATCAATGTGTGGTACAAAAGAGTGTTTTAAAATACGGGCTAAGCCTATCAAAACAAATAAAGCTCACATCCCCCGCACATGAAGCGGAGGTTATCGAACACTCAATCTGCTACGAAACTCCTCAAACAAAGCAGTACGCAACCTCTTAAATAAAGCGTATTTTAGTTAGTTAAGCAACAAGTACGTGAGACGCCTTTTAAATAAAGTGTAACTTGATAGATTCAGACTGAACCGACTCCAATATTGGACATGTTAGGAAAAACAAGTTACAACTATAGTACGAAAACATATTTTTTTTAAATAAACTGTTATGCTTTTTATGAAACTAAAAATAAATGATTTTACGTTTTGAATGTGTATGTTCTACATGTTAGTGGATCTATTAGCTTCGTTGGGATTATACATCCGGCTCAAATTTTGGCTTTTAGTAAGTTTATAAGACAGCCCAATAAGCCTAGAATCAGCCCAATTTCAAAAAAATTATAGCCCTGTTGTACATTAGTACATCTATAAGCCCAAGAACTCATTTACCTATTTTAAAAAGCACACTTTAATATGCTCTTTGCACAATTGCACTAAAGTCTAAAGGTACAAAAGTATCACCAAAAAATTGTTAAATATGAAAACAATCAAAAAAAAAAGTAGTTACTGTTTAGGTAAAACTGTATATTTTTTAATCATTTGTTTAAAAAATGTTTAAGAAATATTTATCTGCCATCTTCCTTTGCTAACTGATTTATGTACGTGGGTAACATTTTCTTTGTTTAAGGAAAAGAACGCGTACTATTAGACCACGTGTATTGGTAACGCGTGATTGCGCCAAAATAACCTAAACCACGCATGGTGACCACTATACAAAGGTATTATCAGTGCATGCGTGAAAAGAGCAAAATGGATTCAGTTTGGTGGTGTTTCTTGTTGTGGTGTTTGTTATGTTGAGGATAAATTTGTTTGTTAGTTTTGTGTTATATTTGTGGTATGCTTAAGTGTGAGTTTTTGGTGATCACTATTTCGACTATTTTGTGGTTTGGAGTTTTCATATATTATTAATATATAGACATTTGATAGGGAAAAGTATGTATATTGTTACAAACCTAAGGGCAAAGATTCATTGCTAATATTTTATACGTACTGATTAGACAAATGGATAAGACACGTGAAATAAAATGAGCATTGTTTATGATATATGTAACCCCCTAAAATACAATTTGTACCCTTCGGGTTTTTTGCGTTTTTTTTTGTATTTTTTTAATTTTATATATGTTATAAAACTGTGACACGGAAAAAACGGAACGAAAAATATAAAGTTTAACAGGTCAAAAGTATGACACTGTCAAAAATTACGGAACAGAAACTGATAAAGTTGGTATTGTTACAAACTTATGGCAAAGATTCATTGCTATTATTTTATACGTACTCGATTAGACAAATGTATAAGACACGTGAAATAAAATGAGCATTGTTTTTTATAATTCCTGACATTCAAAATTCAGGGAATGGCCAACTCAGGGCAAGTAGTGATATATTCCCTTCCACACTTGCTATTTTGCTAATAAGTAGCTATTTTATTACTACACTTTATGCTCAAGTTAAAATCTTTATTTTCAACTTATTTAATTGGTGTTATTTGTAAAGTTCATGTATTAGTAACCACTTGGTCATTTGATTAGCATATCTAATGGCATGTTTTTTTTATCAAGTCTTTTGGATTGTTGTAAAATCTTTTAGTAACTTGAACAAAACAAGTTGTTTATAACATTGTATAAATAAATTTTGAATTAAGTTCATGTTTGGCTTGTGATCACACAATGTCTTTGTTAACGACATGTGAAGTTAAGAAGAGAGTTTATTAACATACTAATTAAAAGTTGTATACAATTGGATCAATTATAGCTCTTGTTATAAAGAATTAATAATGTGGTTATTCACATACCTCAACTTCATAACAGTGCATTTTTTGTATATCTTTAATTAAGATTGTACTAAATGCATGACATATGATGAGAGGCCTATAAATTGTGGCTCATTTTGTAGTTTGAGATACCAATGAAAATGCATTTCATTCAATGATCTTTCTTTTCTTTTAAGTTCTATGCTTATACTTGTTGGTTAATCATTATTTCGAACATTTTATCAGCACGATAGTCTCAAAGTTTAATTTGTGATTTTCACCGACGGGTTCACTTTTGGATTTTTTCGTCATTACTGGTATCTTGTGGATAAGGAGGTATTTGAAGCTGTGAGGTATTTTTTTGTTCATATTGATTTACCTAGGGGATGTAATTCCTCTTTTATTGCCTTGATCCCGAAAATTCCGGATGCTAATTTGGTGAAGGATTTTAGACCGATAAGTCTTATCGGTAGCATATATAAAATTATCGCTAAAGTTTTGACTAATCGCCTTGTTGGTGTCTTGGGAGGTATTATTAATGAAGTTTAATCGGCTTTCGTTAAAGAGAGACAAATTTTAGATGGACCTTTTATTCTTAATGAAGTTATTTCTTGATGCAAGAGGAAAAAGAAACAAACTTTATTATTCAAAGTCGATTTTGAGAAAGCGTATGATTCGGTTCTTGGTTATCTCGAGAGAATGATCTTGGATAAGTTTGGGTTTGGGGATAAAATGGCGGAAATGGATTACGGTGCTGCCTTCAAATCTCAAAGGTGCTCCATCATTATTAAATGGTAGCCCACAAAAGAATTTCTACTCGGTAAAGTTTAAAACAAAAACAAGGATGGATTTCCTTTGTCTCCTTTTCTATTCCTTAATTGAATAGTAATCTCTTCATATTTCATTTCAAAGGGTGGTTGATGCGGGTTTGTTCAATGGTATTAAAATTAGAGGATCGGTTAATCTGTCTCATATGTTTTATGCAGACGATACGGTATTTGTTGGTGAATGGAGTGAAAGCAATATTTCCTCTCTTATTCATGTTCTTGAGTGTTTCCATAAGGTTTCGGGGCTAAAAATTAATATGAGTAAAAGCAAAATCATGGGATTTGAAGTGGATTCTGATAGAGTTTCTCACGCGGCTGCTAAACTTGGTTGCCTCCTGCTCAAAACACCTTTTGTATACCTCGGATCCTATGTGGGGGGTGACATGAATAGACTTCAATCTTGGGATGACATGGTGGAACGGGTCAGGAGACGTTTATCCACTTGGAAGATGAAAATGCTATCTATCGGAGGGAGACTTACTCTACTTAAATCGGTGTTGGGTTCTATGCCTATTTTTCATATGTCGATTTTTAAAGTTCCTTCAGGTATTATTCATATTTTGGAATCGATTCGGGGAAAGTTCTTCAATGGTCATGAGATTTCAAGTAGGAAACCTTCTTGGGTCCAATGGAAGACGGTTCTTGCTCCTAAAGCTAATGGGGGCCTTGGTATCTCTAGTCTTTTCGCTCTCAATAGAGGGTTGTTGTTTAAATGGGTATGGAGATTCTTAGCTCATGACTCAACTCTTTGGTCTAGAGTTGTCAAGGCTATTCACGGGGATGACGGGAATATTGATGGGGCTCCGAAAAAAGGTGTTCGTTCTTGCTGGACAAACATAATTGGTGAAATTAAGACTTTGGAGAACAAGGGGATCAATTTGTTAAGTTTTATGAAAAAGGACATGGGTAATGGTTTAATGACCAAATTTTGGGAAGAGGGTTGGCTTGATGGTTATAAACTCAAGGACAGATTTCCGAGAGCTTATGCTCTTGATAATTGCAAATCGATCTCAGTGGGTCATAAGCTTTCGCATCTCAACTTAACTAACTCTTTTCGTAGAAGTCCGAGAGGTGGAGTAGAAGAAACTCAAGTGGAGGAGCTGAAAGCTTTGATCCAAAATGTGGAGCTTAATCAAGGTAAGGACAAATGGAAGTGGTCTGGGAACAAATCTAGTGAATATTCGGTGAGTTCAGCTAGGTATTTGATAGATACTAAGTTACTACCGAAAGGTAATATGGTGACTAGATGGATTCGATATGTGCCTATCAAGGTGAACATTTTAGCTTGGAAGGTAATGTCAAATTCTTTACCGACTCGATTTAATATTTCGAGGCGTGGAATCGACATCGAGTCCTTATCTTGTGTCAACTGTGAAACTGGGATCGTGACTGTGAATCATTTATTTTTCTCATGCGATTTGGCAAAGCGGATTTCACATTTAATTGCTAGATGGTGGGATGTTCCTCACGTTGACATTGACTCGTACGACAATTGGAGAATTTGGATTGATACCATTAAATTGCCGAAGAAGAATAAAAACATGCTTGAAGGTGTTTTCTACGTTACTTGGTGGCTTTTTTGGAATTACCGGAATAAGAAGATGTTCGAAGGCAAGATTAAATTGAAGGCGAATATTTTTGACGAGATCATATGTAAATCTTATTATTGGTATCGTTATAGATGTAAGAAGTTGTTTAGTAGGGACGATTGGATCAAGAATCCTTATCTTATTTCTATGTAATTCTAGCTCCTTGCTAGTTTATTAATAAAATTGCCGTTCAAAGAAAATATCAAAATGCAATTGCAAACGGCTCTAACTTGCGATAAGTCAACTCAAACACAAATTCTTAACATGTATCAAAGAACATATAAAAAAACATAAAGTGAAACTGACATTACATCAATTATGAATCTTTTACTACTTTTTATGCATACAACTCTATAGCAAAGATACTATAACAAAACAACCAAAAACCAAAGTCACCTTTGAGTCAAATAACAAAAGTTCTTATTATAAAATGTTCAACCATCTCACATCCCAGCTGTATTTCTTGTCCTTGTGTGTCGACCTTCTAGCCAAGCTGCAATCGCATATAGGACATAATTAACGATATGCGATATTGTGATAAATATTTTGTCACACCCCGTAAATTTCCATGTCATCATCTTTGACTTTTACGTACGTTAGTTTGACTTTTATATGTTACGTTTAAGTTTGACCAAAAACCGGGAAGTTATCCCGCGTAAAACTGAAAAACGTCATCGGACGTGTTCTAGCTTCGGACTTGGATTAGTCTACGTGTTATACACATTATTTTATCATTATAAAGTGTTACGTAGTTTACGTACACTTCCGGGTATGATTTTTACGTTTTCGCGTATAAGTTACGTTTTTCGCGTTTTTGATCAAACGAGACCCTGGAAACCCGTAATCTTTTCGTGTGAACCCTAGATATCATATGTCTCGGGTTTATAGGTCATAAATTTCCTGGATAACCCCCCCTCCTACTTCAAAATTTCAAAACACACATACATACTCACACTAAATTAAATCCAAGAGCATCTTTTCACTTTAGCTCATGGTCCCCTCCCTCTCTTTTGGCTTGGCTCACCCTTTGGCTCCAAGTTTACTTTGGCTTCACTCCCTTCCCCCTTTGGCTCCAAGTTCTTACTCCACTATAAATACCATCCATATTTCATTCCTCATAAATTTTTCACACACTAGCTAACTTAACCAAAGAATTAATACTTGCAAAATTGGCTCACACTTCCTTTCTTTTTCTCTCTTGAAACCGAACCAACTGCAACACCCTTATGTGGGTTCTAGCCATTTTGTTAAGACAAGTCTTGCACCCTAAACCCTAAGTTTTTCCTATATATACTACCACTTATCCCATTTTAGGTCATTCATTTCATTTCAAAGCCACCAAAAGTTTTCTTCCCCCTTTTTCTTGTTCCTTTGGCTACAACAACACCACAACCACCATAAGTGATTTCATTCTTCCATTTTTGATCTATTTCAACTATTCCAAGTTCATTACTAAGCTTATCTAAGGTGTATCCAATAGTGGTTTCATTGATTTTCAAGATCCAAGCCTTCCATCTTTATTTCTTATTTCTTAAGCTTGTCATCATCCTTGTAAACTTATTTCTTGAACCTCCTTTTGATTTCTTTATTTTCTTATGCTATTGGTTTAAATCCTATTGTGTTTGTGTTAACTTTTCAAAAAGAAACAATATGAGATGTGAAATAATAAAGTTTTATAATTTCTTTTATAATAATCTTTGATTAAGAAAAGGATGAGAAGATTTGTGTGTTGATATGATGATGAGGATGGGAGTAGGTTAGACATAAGAGTGGATTTGGTTGGTTGGATTAGTAGTGAACGGGATTAGGTTAGTATAAGCACTATTGTGAAGTTTGGATGGATTTTTAGAAGCGTTTACGAAAAATAAGGTTGCTGATCCGAATTTGTTTTAGGGTTTTGGGTGATTTAAAAATGTTCTCATTAGTCAAGAAGATAGTTTTTGGATAGCTCGTTTTGTATAGATAGTTTTTCATATATCGAACACTAAAATCGGACTTAAAACGACCGAGTTACGCTCAAATGAAACTTGAAA